>CAMOHE010047223.1:10863-38131 GCA_946598075.1 Artocarpus hirsutus | reverse complement strand
AACAAGCAAGTTTGATGTCTAAAGACAGTGACCATATTCAAAAGTACAAATTAAGAAACATAATCATTCACTGCAACAAGAAACGTCAACTACAGATGAAGTGATGAACAAAGTCAAGAGTCCATAAAAATTAAAGCGTATCCACTAGGTTCGAAAATAATAGAATGCTATAAATGAAATGATGAACAAAATCAAGTGTTCTTTTCTTTTCAAGGCCTTTCTCTACTAACTTACTTGATTTAAATTTTGATCACTTCACAAAATAATAAATAAGTAGATAGGTTTAAGTTTTTTTTTTTTAAATATATAGGCGGGCGGGTTCGGGTTGAACCCACCCGCAAAAATTTAAAACCAAACCCGCCCATCGAATATATTTTTGGGCGGGTTCAACCCGCCCGTCAGTGGGTTGTTAATAAAAACCTGCTTTTTTCAAGATGGACGGGTGCGGACGCGGGCGGTTGGCGGGTGCGGGGTGGTTTTTGTACAGCCCTACTTTATAAAATATTTCTTATGAATTTTAACTTTTTGATTCATTTTGGTTTAAATTGTTAGTTTTGATTTTTTTTCTTTTTATATTACTTAACCTGACCAACCCACCCAACTAAACCAATATGTCATTTGGTGGGTCGGTTTTGAGTTTTGGGTTGATTGGGTATATTAAATTTAAAATCAACCCATCTAAACTTTAACTAGGTGGGTTGAGATTTTCAAAAAAACACTTGATGTTTACCCCCAAGTCCTACAACCTCCAAAAGGCTCCAAATCAAGGCTCTAGCTAAGTCACACTCCCACAGAATATGGATTGCAGTCTCTTTAGCATTAGAACACACCACACATTCACTTAAAAGTTAGAAATAACATGATGAAGTCATACAACTGTAAGTGAAATGTCTTGATCTGTGACACCCGTTATTTTCCTAATAGGTATTAAGGTAATTATATTAAATTTTTGGTGTGTTAATCAAAATTTGTTTCATTTAAAATCTATTTCACAACATTTATTTCTATTTATTTTTAGAATTTTTGAAAATTTTCTATACTTATTTAGTATATTTACCAAAACGTCATGGTAGACCATCCTTTATTGTCCTTCATGTGTAATGGTTAAAAAATAAATAAATAAATAAATAAAAGATAAGACTTATCAAACAAGTCACATGCCTTGGTTCCCCACAAAGGTCTTATCCATTTTCTTTTCTTTCTTTTTCTGAGTCTCACAATAAGACTATTGACTCACATGTCCAAAGCCACCGACTCCTAAAACATATCAGACAACTCATTTTTCTTTATATTTCAAACCACTTACCCTTTCTCTCCCCCTTTCTATTTCATCTGTTTCCTTCACTTTCTCAATTTGATCAAAAAGTTCCATATCAACTCAAGATCTCTTTCTTCAAGCAAAAAGTCAAGCCTAATAACAATTTCTCAAGGAAACAAGGTAGAGTTTCTAACAAAAACCTAAATTCTTCTATACCTTTCATTTATTCTAAATTACTAAGTTTAAATTATATAATTGTTCTTCATTTCGTGATCTGGGTTTGTGCTTTTGTGTGTATGCAAATTGAATCGTGTTTGTTTTGAGTTTAAAAAATTTCCTATTTAGATCACGTTTTTGTAAAGTGCCATAAAAATCAATGTTTGAGAATTTTAAACATGTTTTATGCTTAAAAGTTTGGGGAAAGAGATTTACATGTTTTATTAGCATGATAATCTATGGTTTCTATGTATTTTTCATTTTCTAGGAATTGTTAAAACAAGTCAGATTGAGCTTTGAAGCTCAAAATCTTTAAAAACAGAAAACTAGAGTTTTCTAGATTTTGCCTCAATTCGTAGGCTGGACTCTGCCAATCGGCAAGTCGAGCTTAATCGACAGGCTGATCGAACAATCTAAATTTATATATTTTTCACCATTTTGTATTACAAAATGTTTCAAAGATTTCATATAAATGATTATGGCACACTAATAAGAATAGTAGAATAGATGGTAATCGGTGTGACTATGGATTAGAAATTGAGTTAAAGTACGATAATTTTATGCGTCGTAGGATAACGAAGTACTTAGAGCTTACGTGATGAGTTTGATATCGTGAGCTGGAAGATATTAGCATGGTATTCATTAAGAGGTGGGGATTCTATTACTCATCTTTTGTGAGGTTTTGATAGATTAAAATTTGTTGTTTTATATTACAAGATATGTATATACTATTTTGAAGGTATATGATTATATCTATAACATGATGATGTGGAACTCGCCCTATATTGTACAGCGAGGAACATAATGATGTGACACATGTTATAAATTGAAAAGCATGGTTAGAAGACTTGACTCTATAAATAACGGATAAATATAGAGAAATGGTGAGACGTGAAGAGGGCAGCGGTTATGTTTTTGGGCATGAATACCCTAAAAGGTAAAATAGGAGAAGGTGATGCTTTCTTGGGTCGAAAGTCCCAGAACACACTGTATAGGAATCGACTTGGTGAGGACTCGGGACTTGATGTCCCCTCACCAGAACACCCTTAGAATGTTTAGAGGGTGATCAAACGGGCCCATTTGGGTTTCGTTGAGTTGAGTGATATGAAATTCTATTACACAGTGGGTACAAATGAGCATAATTGAATCCTAAATTAATATGTATCTATATATATATGTATGAAACTTGGTAAGAATGATCATAAGATATCCACTGGAATTAAATATGACAAAATTAATGAATAATGATGAGAACTAACTAACCATGTATGTCTTAATGTGGTAAGGATAAAAACCTAAAGGTGAGTAATGGTTTTCCCTACTGAGCATGTTGTCGCTTATTCCCTTTTTATGTTCATCTTTTCAGGACTCACTGAGTGTGAGGTGGTTACAAGGAAAATAATTACGGAAGCTATGTAGCTATATTACATTGGGATTGCTTCAATTGTTAAGAATGTTCTTCGTGATAATGTAAGCATCGATTGTTACTTTCTGTGACTGTATTAAGATGTGTTGAAGGTTGAAATGATGATGACAACAGTTTTATATTATTAAATTTAAGGTGCTACGTTAAACTATGGTTTAATTGATTACATTTTTATTTTGTTTTAAGAGTTTTCATTTAAGTCCCAGGCAATCTTATTTTTAAAGTTTTATTTTTATTTTTTATTTTTATTTTAAATCATTAAAAACTGTTAACCCCAATATAGGGGCGTTACATGATCAATCCTCCAAAAGTAGAACCAAAGTCTAAAGTGAAGAGGGACTTTCCAAATCTTAGCCCATATAGGAGACATATTATTGAAACGATGTCTCTAAGCTAGCTTATATGCACCTTTGACAGGGAAATATGCACTTGAAGAAGCTTTTCCAGTCCAGCCTATTCATGTAAGGAGCAAGGAGACATCTCAATCTCTTAATCTTCAAACCCAAATTATCTCCAAAGATGTGCTTAAAGATTTGAACCTTCCAACTCCATATACTTGCAATGAACATATTGTTAGGAAAAGTGCCCTAAGTTCATTAAATATTAGTTTTGTATATAATAAGTTTTTGTTATCAATCAATAATAATGCTATATTAAAAGTGCAATAAGAAAAACCCAAATCTAAAAATTTCAAAATCTTAATAGCCTTGTCATGGGACTGCAAGTTCTCTTATCATGAAACTTTATATTATCTTGCTCAATCAATCTTTGATCATGCCTATTAAATAACATGACTAACCTACATCACAAGAACTATAATGAGCTAAAGCTTAGGAAGTAAAAATTATGTATGGAATGACATGATGTATGAGCTTGTGAATTACTTATTCATACAAAATAATTATCTAGTATATCCTTCAGCATTTTAGAACATGTGTGTATATTCTTTTAGGGTTTGTTGAAGCGAGTAGGCATTCCTTCCTATCTACTTTCATATCGTTGATTGTATGACAAACAAACAAAACATCCATGAGCTATTATACTAAATCGTGAATCGTGCATATATGGGGTTTATATGTGGAAAGATAAGATTGTAAGATTAATAGTCTAAAATAACAGTCCGTAACTTGTGGAATAAAGATGGTGACTTTATTCTTAATAAAGCTACAATGAGGATATATGTTCAATTAGGAGATAGTTTATCATGGCTATTAGAAGAAAATGAGACTCTATGGCAGACACATTCGTGTATGCATCTACTCGAAGATTATACATTGTACTAGACCTTGTAACTTAAGAAAGTACATTTACTGGTAGACATATTCCTTCCCTTGCTTTTACTTCCTCGTGTGGAGAACTTCTTGAACAAGAATAGAGTTCTTTGGTATTCACAGGCCTGGAACAAAAGCCAATTAAAAAGATGATATCAACTTGTCGAGGATCATATGCATCAAGTTGGTTACAATCTTTGCAACCACCCTATAAGAGAAATTGCACAAATTAATTCCAGCATTTGCAGTGTTCTTTGGATATTTTCAAACCTATTTCTATTTAGCCGCTCAAAGCTTATTTAGTACAGTTGAGCCTGCTTATTAATCTATAACTGGTAGTCTTCTTCGAAGAAGTTCCACACGTCCCTAATTATTTCTCTACATGAATGATTAATGGTCCATGTCTTGAGAAACCTGAAAGGAGTAGGGAGCTTGCCAACCTCCAAAGTAGTAGAAAAAACTAGTGCAACATAGTTCAAATCAACTATGGACAGTATTTTTTTGAAAAAAAATCAATTCATTCAACTCAAAGAGATACACACACAAATTGTGATTCAAATGACCTCCTATTGCAAGGATGTTTGAACCCGATCACTAACTGGTTCCACCTATAAGTTCTAACGAAATGTATAAGGGATAAATCATGCATCGTCTTCTAACAACGAGAGGCCTAAAAGGCACATCAATAATCAAATATATAAGTGGCTCTTTCAACATCTCTATAATTGATGAAAAATCTGATCAATTGAGGACAAAAAACCTATCGCACAAAGGTCATTAATAACACCACTAAAGTTCAACTGTACTGGTTTGGACAAACAAACAAAACCAACAAGTGGAAAAATACCTTCCATTATTATAGATTAACAATAAAATGAAAAAAAAAAACCCAAAGCACAGTACCTAAGAGGCGAAAACAACATCGTCATTATTCTATTCAAACAACTACTACAAAATAAAAGGGAAAACCAAGCACCATTGGGATTTACGAGTAGCAAGTCGACCACCATAGCCAAAAAGCCTTAGGAAAATAGGGCAAAATGGGGATGGAATCACCGCCGTAGGTTCTCCACCACACCAACAATAAAATGCCAAGCGTTGTCGTGGCCTTTCATCACTATGCCCATCACAGGGCCACTCGTATGATCCAACAAAGTAGCGTTGAAAACTCCAAGGTCATTGAAACGTTGTCATCCTCACGGGGCATGTGCTAGCAAACACTGCCACAAGACCTCTCCTTTAAGACGCCAACATGCCTAGAAAGACTGATTGGAAACCCCATTGCCCCTCATTCTCCACCTAACCAAAAGACCACAACCTTCGACCATGAAGTCTCCCTCACTTCTGGTGCCATCATCATAAAGCACTGGATCTCCTTCTCAAGGGTCGAGAATCCTAAGACAATGAAGTACCGCTGCCAAACTCTGGCCCTATGAGAGGAGCACTCACAAAAAACCCTAGGTTTCACTAGCAAAAGAGGGACAGAGAGGGGGAGAAGGACTATGGGCAGGTTAAAAACACCAAGCTTTAGATATTTTGAGCACTACTCTATACTTGCAACCACCTTGTTTAGCTGTTTCTTAACAAGCAAAGCAACTCGTTGCCCATTTGTCCAAGTAAAGCTTCCTCCCACAAAGCCTAAACCAACCCCTTTAATATTATTAAAAAATTCCCAAAGAATTTTGCCATCTTTGTTTCTCCATGGCCTACCTCTGCTTTTTATCACCACTTGATAGTAGTGGATTTAAATCCTCAGCTATTACCCAATCTTCATTCCCATGGACTACTTGATTAATAAAGTTCCATGAGAATTTCATCCTTTGTGCCATAACTGCAGGCCTATGAAAACAATAAATAGACCATACACAGCCCAATCCCACATAAGCCAAATGAACTTTAATGATCTAGTTAGAGCTTTCCCAGGAATCAACTCTAATGCCCATCTTCCAAAAACAACAAAGACCTTCAATCCTTATTGTTGCTTTGATTCAACAAGTCCCAACAACACCCAAAGTAAATTTATAAATGTCCATCACTATTTTATTTTAGTCTCCACTTTCAAAACATAATTGGAGTTGTGTTTTCTGACCAAGGCCCTAAGGCCTTCATTTATATAAGGATTGGCTAGGTTTTCATGGTGCCTATGGGGGCATGCTAAGGCCCGCCTCCTTGGCCATAGAAAAGCTTGAATGACTTACCTAAACATCCACCATGTTTCCAAACTTAACGTTAGTAGCTTCTCCTAACTTTGCTTCCAAATCCCTCCTAACGGTAAAAAAATGTATGATGTTCTTCCTTCTAAGAGATTTTCTATACTTCTTGACCAGTCGTTGACCCTTCTTGGTTAAGTTACACCTAGTCTCCTCAACCATCTCCATTCCCTCTTCATTTTTCCAAACTTCAGCTAGCTCAACAAGTCCTCTGTTTGGTCAAAAGTGTGGCATTAAACAACTTAACCTTCCTCTTCTGAGCCAGTTTGCTGGAGAATAAATTATAATGAGATGAATCAAGAATACACAAAAGAGGATCAAGCAACATTAGAGAGGCTTAAAATCCTGTAATAAGCCCAAGCTATAATGGCTCCTTATAGGCCTCAACATAATAAGAGTCAAAGGCCCACGGTAAGGTTTGAAAATCAAAACAAGGATCACTTCTAGATACAATAACTTTTAACTTCTCTTCTCTTAGACCACAACTTCATTATTTAGTTTTTGGGCTCCGCAAGTGGTTTGAGCCTTCCCCATCCTATCTTTTTAGACACCCCCAGTTGTATGTGCCCATTTCCCACCATAAAAAAAACTTTCCTCACCACGCCTAGAAGTGATAAAGCTGACGAATAGCATTTTATTTAGTACCTTGTATCCATATCAATCAACATACTCTACAAACCTCTGCCAAGAAGCATAGTGGAACCACCATTGTTGAGGGTTTTGGTTCTCCGGTCTAATCTTGGTAGGTCCCTCCAATGTATTGCCGGAAGAACTTGGGGGCCCCTGCTTGGATTTGTCTCCCGTGGAGGGAGCGCGTCTCTTGGGATTTGAACCTTTGATCCACTTGTATAAGGCCCTTTTATACGAGTGGTCATAGTTTCAAATCCTAGGGGACGCGCTCCTCCCGCGGGAGGTAAATCCGAGTGGGGCCTTCCTTAGGCCTCTCCTCCTTAGGCTGTTTTTATGTTGAGGGTTTGGTTCCCCGGGTGGAGCCTAGTGGGTCCCTCGAACGTATTGCCGAAGAGGCCTAAAGAGGCCCATTTTTATGTTTAGGGTTTTGGTTCCCTAGCCGGAGCCTGGCGAGTCCCTTGAACGTATTGCCGGAGAGGCCTAAGGAGGCCCCTACTCGGATTTGCCTCTCGCAGGGGGAGCGCCTCTCTTGGGGGGAGCGCGTCCCTTGGGATTTGAACCTTTGATCCACTAGTATAAGAGGGTCTTAAGTTTTATCCCGGGTACCAATCCAACTGATTAGTTGGATTGGTACCTAGGGGATCAGTTGGATTGGTATCTGGGAGGAACTTAAGGCCCTCTTATACGAGTGATCAAAAGTTTGAATCCCAAGAGATACACTTCCCCCGCGGGAGGCAAATCTGAGCAAGGGCCCCCAAGTTCCTTCGGCAATACGTTCAAAGGATTCACCAGGCTCCGGCCGAGTAACCAAAACTCTCAACAACCATTCCTCTAGAATGTTTCATAAGCACAATATTCAACCACTACCATACCTTCTTCTGTAATTTTGTCCTGACCCTTCACCAACGTTGGCACCTCATTAGTTCCAACCACTTTCTTCCCTACTCCTTCGTGCCAACGCCTAAGACATCAAGCCTATTTGAGTTAGCTAGTCTACTTAATAGAGATTTTTGCAACTTTTGGTGATTCACCGTCAACTCCAGTGGCTCAACTGCAATAAATCACGCATCCCCAACATCCTCTGCTTTTCTACTGCCAAAATGCTAGGACAGTTCTACCCTCACCATCTTCCACCAACACCACTTCACTATTTAGCTCTTCTTTTCATGATAGCAAATTTTTGGGAAGTTTGTGTATTTAGATTGTATCCACATCACTCTTTGATTCTGTCTTTAAAGGAAAAATCCTGGAACAAGAGATTTACCTAGACACATATCAATATTACTCTTGCATATTTAGGGAAATCCCATCTTTTTGAACAATCATATCATTAGGTTCACCTACTATCCATGCCACCAACTTATCATTCACCGGAGAGTTATGCTCATTGGGAAGCCCATGAATCTGTAGCCAAAATTGAGAAATGTCAAAGTTGATATTTGCCCAACAACCATTCATAGACCACTCTTTGATATTGCGACGAGGCCATCAATGGACTATGGCTCCCTTGCAAAACCTATTACGTATCATCATTGTTGTTAAAGACAAAACCTCCCCAACTTTGAGTTCCTACATTCTCCACTAGGAGGCCTTTCCATACATCCCAACTAGAATCTTCCTCACCAAGGATTTGCTCATTTGCTTTCTAAGAAAAAGTTTACCCAGAAGAGTAGATTTTGAAACCATTGACATCTCATTCACGTTGAACTCTAATTTTAGATAAACCACTAGCTCTTCGCCCTTATTTAGTGGTTTACCTTCTACACTTGAAATTATGCTATCTTCACCATTGTACTCAGCCATTTGCACAAAAAACCAATCAAAAACACATTGTTTACTTGAAGAAGAGTAAGATACTCAAAGACCAAAACTTTAAACCTTAAGATGATGTGGATGTATTTTAGCAAAGCACATAAGATGTTTTGAGTATTTTCCTATGCTCAATTATGATTTATAATTTCTCTCAATTCTCAATAGTCATAAAAAGTAGAAAAGGAAAACCAAAATCATTATAATGATGATTCCTCTTCAACATTGTAGGAGAGGTTTAACATTTATCTTGGACATTACTAATAAAAAAAATTATGATACAAAAAACAAACACAACTCAATAATAAGCACACATAAAAAAACCCCTTTTGTACTATTTTTTTCCCTACTTTAGACACTGATGAAACTTGTTGTTAAAGTATTCTATCTCCTTATAAATGCTACAAAAGTTATATTTTGGTAGATAAATAGATTGTTTGTAAATGTGGTTCGTACCAAGAATTTCAAGTAAAGTTAGCTTCTAACTTTAATTTTGTGAAAGGAAACACTATACATATAGCGACGAAGATACTTAGGGCCGGGGGTGCCTCCTCAACTTTTGCATATTCACATTTATGCATATGTATTTGAATCAAACTTATGCACAGCCCCCTCTAAAAAATAAAATATCTAATCTATTACCCCTAAAAATTGAAAAAAAAATATTTTATTTCAAAATCAAATCAATATCTTTAAGGATTTTTTGAGAAGATCTTTTCCCCTCAACAATAGCTAGAAATATTTATTAAAAATCTATTTTTTCCTCTTTCATTTGCTTGTAAAAAGAAAACATACACCATAATTTCTAGAGTAAAATGTAAAGTTATTAGTTAGATTTGATTATTATAACACTTTATTCTTTTTGTTTTCGTTTAACGTTATACTTTGTTTGCTTGATTTATTGTAACAAAAAAAAAAGAATCTTTTTATCTAATATTTAGATGAAAATTCATTGAATGTAGGATAGATATTTAAAGAGAATTAGAAATATCTTTTATAAAATAGTAAAAAAATTTTCTTATGTGATTAATAAATGAATGACAGTTTACTTGTGTATAATAAGAAAAAACCATCTTTGATGGTCCTAATAATAAACTATTGTGCAATATTTTAGGGAATTAAAACCTATTAGGATAGTCATAGCATTTAATAATTATTTTCTTTGATGATGTATTTGTTGTAGCCATTAGCCCCTTTATCAAAATTTCTAACTTTGTGGTCAATAGCAAAATTGGTTTGAACTATAATTTTATGGTTCAAATTATGTCTCTAAACAAAGTAAAATTTTTAATGGAGCTTACATCCCTTATTTTACTTTTTATTTTTTTTTTGAATTTAAAGATCAAGCAAGTTGTGACAAAGTCTAATATGAATTTACTGTTAGGTTATAGATGTGGTTATTTTATATGTACCAAAAAAGTTTATAAGAATTTAAGAGCCAATCAATTAAGATTAATTTTGGTATGAAAACCAAATGGCACAGCAGCATCTATTGCGGCAAAGTGGTGGGAACTACGGTTCCTACCACAAAATCAGTTATGAATAGTAAAAAACTCTCACATGTTATAGTAACAATAAAAAAAATTGTTACAGTATAAAGTTCTTATATACTATAATAAAAGTGGTTCTTATTACTGGTTTTTATCACCTTTCAAATACCCTAGTAAAGGCAGAGAAAAATCTTCTCCAAAAATGAACTTTAATCAAAATTTCAATTTGTCCTCCCATCCTACGCCCTACATGTTTAACGCGCAGCGATAATCGGCACTTCTCTATTTAAGACAGATCACAAATCTCTGTGTATTTCACGTCAAAAGAGCGCGTGAGCTCGATTCCAAATCTTATCAATTATTTTTTTTCCTTTTTTTCTTTTTTCTTTTTCATCCTCATCGAACGCGAAGGTGAAGAGAAAGAAAGAGAGGTTTACAGAAAGACCCCTTGCCCTGTTTGTTTCTCACTCTCTTTCTGATTTTATCTCTCTAACTGAAATCTCTCTCTCTATTCGATCGACTTTGAAACAGCTTAGAGATCGTTAACCTTAAATCCTAATTTTACACTGATTTTCTCTCTCTAACCTCTGTCTCTCTCTCTCTCTCTATAATTCGGATCGAGGTATTGTCTTTGGAAGCTCGTGGAGGAGATGAACTCGAAAGAGGGGAAGAAAAAACGAGAAAACCCTAGAATTCGTTTATGTTTTGTTTTCATGGTAGACCAGATGATTGTTAGGGAGCTTTTTTTTTGGTTGAAAACTAACTTGATTTTTTTCTAGATTTATAGGAGAAATATTTGAGTTTAGATTCGCAGGAATGTTGATTCTGTAGATGTACATATCTTCAGAGTTTGAATTGGAAAGATTTTCGAAAAGTTAGTGTGGTTTCTGAAAGTTTAGGAGTTTTTGGGATGTTGTGGAATCAGATGGATGGGGAAATGGAATTTTCTTGGCTTTAGGGCTCGTAGTTAGTGGGTTTTGATTTTGTTAATTTTAGGTTTTGTTGGGAATTGAGGAATCTGTTTGGATATGTTGAGGGGGTTTTGAAGAGGAGAGTTTTTAAATTTCTTTGTTATAAATTGTGTTTTGTTTATCAAAATGCTTTTACTGGAATAGAAGAATAGATTCGAGTACATGTATTGGGGCTTTTAGTTGGAATAGAAAGTCTTTGGGTTGATTTTGAACGAAAATTGCTTGAGATGGTTTCCGGTTTTTTGCATTATTGACTTGAGCTGTTTGAGTTAGTGAAAAGGTGGTTCTCTGTTTTCACGATTTAGAGTACTGGGCACAAGCTGTCGTCTTTTGTTGGAGCATTGTTTGTTACAATAATTAGCAAAATGAGCTTAGAAAATGAAGAAAGACACTCGCCAGACAAGTTTCCCGAAGTGAACGAGGAAACGCAGAAGTAATATACTTCGTTTTTCTTCTGTAGTCTGACTTGGTTTTTACTATTTGGCTTTTGACCTTGGGTATTTTGTTATTCTTAATTATTTTGTTTTTTCTTTTTTGAATGCATCAGGAAGTTAAGAATTTCATACACGACAGATTTCCTGTTGTCATTAAGCGATTTAGATGTATGCAAAAAGTTGCCAAGTGGGTTTGATCAGTCAATTCTTAGGTAAGAAGATCTCTATTTTATAATTATAATCCCTATATATGCATGTTTTGTTTCTTCATGGAGTGTGGACTGAGTGCAATATGGTTTTGTGCTGCTTTGTTTTTGAAGCATATTGTGACTTGCTCTTAATGCTGGTGTTTTCTTTTTTCTTAATTATAAATTAGTGAATTTTTGGATGCTTCCCAAGACCGGCAGAGAACTTCTGGTGGTTTATCATTAAATAGTTTCAGGCGTAACGAGTATGGGTCATCCCCACCCACTAGAGGTGACTCATCTAGTCATTCTTGGGGAATTCATGGAAAATGGGAAAGTCGTTCTTCCGGAAGAAGTGACAGGGACAGCGACTCCCTATCTGACTGGGATTCGGGTAAGGTTTTAGATAAATCTGTGCTGATATTCTTATTAAAAAAGGGATATTGTTATAATTTCTCCATGCATCTGTCGATTGTTTGTTGTTTAATTCTGTTTATACTCTGTATACGGGTGAAATTTTGTTTGGCATGATTTTTTATTTCTTTGAGCTTGAGGTAGTGTGGCTATGACAGCCATTCTTGTAAGACAAAGAGTTCCTCAAAGGTGAGGTTATTGTTAGTGTGTCTGTGTATATATATATATATATATGTATATGTGTATTTATATTTTTTTACTGAAGAACTACTTTTGGGAGTCGCATATTGTGTGTATTATTACTTCTATTTATGATTTTATCTGTTTCTAACTTTCTAAAAGTATTATTTAGTAAATGATCATGTTGGTTGCCAACTTATACACCTTTGTGTGGGATGGTGCATGTATCTTAAAATGTTCACCAACAATTGCAGAGTTTGAGTATTATTATTAATTGAAAGTAATCAATTGGTTGGTTTAGTAATATGCTTTCTTCTGAGTCGTATAAATATTTATTATTTATATAAAAAAATATGCTTTCTTCTCACTTTCGGCCTCTAAACTTGTGATCTCTGTTCAGCACTGTGGCTAACAAATACAATTGTCCCTGTCAATGGTTGTCTTTTTTAGAAAATAGTTCTATTTTCTTGGAAGCATATGTTGGTTGAATGCAAGAATGTGACCTCTGCTCGTCTTATTGGTAAAAGGAATGGGAAGTGCATAAAAATAATTTGAACTTCTAGATGGAAGTAGAGGGGAGAATAGTTGGAAGTAGAGGAATGATTAGACCTTAGTGCGTGGAAAGAGAAATGCTTATAATGTGTTGTAAAGGATGATCCCTTTGTGAAACGGAGATGCGTCCTAATGAAAACAATTTGGGATTGTTAGGAGTGGGTGTAGCATATTTGGGTTAAAGCTTTGGGCGTCTCTTTGGATTTTTTTATTGAAAGAAGTTAGGGATATTCCTTTGGACTTGATGTTGTTAAAATGCTGGGATCTGTTTTTATTATGTTTTTTCAATGTAGATTGGCTATAGTGTATATTTAGAACATATTCTTCTTTCTGGTTGTTGAGATTTTCATGATATCCGTAAATATTGTTTTTGAGGAATTATGATCTTTGAATTTAACACAGGAAGTTTTTGAATTGGGCTCGAGCATATGAAACAGTCAAATATAATTACAATATGCTCGTCTGATTGGTTGGAGTGGATCTTTTCTATGTTGGAAAGTTCTATACAAGATAGTAAAATGAACAACTTGGATTCTTATGTAATTCAGTTACATGATGCCTTGTCTTTCTGTTAAAGATGTGGTCTAACCTTGATTAGTTGAAAATATTGGTCATTAGGTGTCTTGTAAAAGAATTGTTGCTGCAGTGTGTTTTGGTGACCCATTGATCGTTGGGCCCCTTATTGTCGGCCTCAATAATTATATTTAGTTTTCTATCTTAACTTATATCCTGCTAGACTAAAGCAATTGATCTATGGATTTTTTTTGGGTACCCTGTTTTTACTTTATTTATATGTAGATTCTGGCAGGCGATATGGCAACCAACCTAGGCGGCCTTGGCAGGTTCCTGAGCATGATGGGCTCCTAGGCAGTGGTTCCTTTCCAAGACTGTCTGGGTATGCTGCCGGGGCATCAGCACCAAAGGCTAGACCAAATGAAAACTACCAGCTCAGCAGAAGCAATGAACCATATCAACCTCCACGCCCTTATAAGGTTTGTATTTTCTATTATCTATTTGTGAAAAAGATTCACCAAATCTCAATTTCAAGCCTGCAAAAGTTTGAATTCAAAATAATAATTTTAATAATTATGATTCACATGCTGCACCATTTCTTAGCTCTAGTTTGATTTCATCAGTTGAATGTGTATGATGCGATTATGCAGATAATTAATCTTGGAATAACCCATTCCGGATGGACCTCCCTTGATGTGAAATTTTTTGTTAACTGACTTTCAGGCTGTACCTCATTCACGGAGAGAAACCAATGACTCATACAATCATGAAACTTTTGGTTCTTCCGAGATTACAAGTGAGGATAGAGCAGAAGAGGAAAGGAAGAGAAGAGGTAATTGCTCGTTTATCTGTATGCTTTTTTATTTAGTTCATACAGACTCTCAATTAAAAATGAGTTCATTATGCGGTAACTTTTCTCGCAGCTGCTTTTGATTTGATGAGGAAGGAACAACATAAATCATTTCAAGAAAAACAAAAGTCGAACCTAGATAAGAATAAAGATGGTTTCGACATTTTTACCCTGATGGAAGAGTCAAAGGATGACAAGAGATCTGTGAAGAGAAGTAGTGAGTTAGATGAGTTTGTTAGACCTCTGGCTTCAGATAACGATCATGAAAAATCTTCTGCTCCTTCACAAATTCCTGCATCCAGACCACTTGTCCCCCCAGGTTTCACCAGCATGATTTTGGATCGAGCAAAATCTTTAAACCATTCCCATGCAGCAGAGGCAAGTCATGTATCTGGAAGTTGGTCACTCATGGATGTTTCTTTTTGCTTTAGGATACGTTTAAAGGGTGTAGCTTTAGGTTTCTAATGCTAATCACAATGAATCATATCTGGTTTTCATCTCTTTAGTTGATTGTCTCATGTTATTCATAAAATTTGAACCCACTACTGTGATTTGTTTTTAGTGCAACAGTTTTTTGAGATATGGTGATGTACAAAAGCCATACGTTGTGAAAGATTGTCCATGTGGTTGGGATTAACCGATTTATTTCTCTGGTGTTAAAAAACAAATGAGTAATCACACGTGAACGAAAAGTTCAAGTTTGCAAATTTTATTTGTTATTTGGGATTCTCGACAGGGTTAGTGGTTTTTATTTTCTTTGTTGTTTTTTTTTCCTCCCTTTCTATTTTTACTAGATTTTATACGCCCAAGATTTGTAGGCAATTTTGCTGCTACTTTTGCATACATATATATTGCATGAGTGCTTTATATGCTCAAGGGTCTGTTTATGAAGCTTGTTGCATTGTTAACAGGGATGTTTAGATCAGAGAGAAGTCATTTTAAACCATAGGAAGATAAGGTTCGGTTATCCACCTATTTAATTAATTATTAGGAACAGTCTTTAGTTGAAGAACTCTTTAGTTGCTTGTATGTGGCTTTCCTTAAATAATGGAAAGCTCTTCTGTATTTTGTAATCTAGTTGTGATTGCTGATCATACATCGTGTACTCTAGTTTATTCTGCTGGATGAAGTAAGCTTTTGTAACTGGTCACTCTAGGATGAGAATTATATGTTATTTACCTGTCGTTGTTTACTCTCCTTCATTCACAGAACTTCTTTTGCTTCTCTGTAGGCTGGAAACCTTGAAAGTGAGGACAATCTTTTGCATGGAAAAAGCAACACTTTTGCAAATTTAACTTCTGATGATCAAGAGGATAAACAATTAGCTGAAGAAATAAATTTATGGAAGCAACAGCATGAAAGTGTGAGTAGCCATGCTTCAATTAATAGCCAACGCAGAAAGGGTTTGGGGCTGTCATCTCTCTTCAATGCTTCTGATAAAAAAGTTGGCTCTAGTAGTATATTGCATGACAAAACTAATACCACACAAGTGTTTGAAGCTTCAAACAGTAGTGAAGTTATTGAGCTTGACGTTGAGAACGTAAATAGGCCTTCAGTTTTGGGCGAGTCCAATCAGGGTCATCCTACCTCGATCCTGGATAAGCTTTTTGGCAGTGCGTTCACACTGAATGTTGCTGACTCTAGTGTTCTTGAGGTAGGTGCAATATCTAATTGAATCTATTATTTTCTATTTGTACTTAATTTCTCGTTAACCATTATATCGTTAGTTTTCATAGTATTACTTTTTTATATTAATAGAGTACTTTTAGCAAGTGCCCCTGCTGTGTACTGTTATAAATTGTTTTACATTGCGAGAATATTTGTCTTGTTGCCATTGTCATGGATGTTCCAATTGCCCTTTAATTCTTTGTATAACCAAAGGCTACTTCTATTATTTGTCTTCTTGTATCAAGCATACACATGTTTGGGTCCCTACCAAGGATTACAATGTCATCTGTGTGTGCGTGTAGCGAGCATTATAGAGTTCCAAATTTACATCTCATGTGATTTGAAAATCATGATGCTGGATTTATGTAATCAAGATCTTTAACCGCAAGCTTTCTTTTTGAATGTGCGCATATCAAGGGTTGACTTGCCCTCTATTTTTATCTCGTATAGATTAAAGTATTACTCCAAATTTACTTCTCATGTGATTTGAAAATCATGCTGTTGGATTTATGTAATCAAGGATCTTTATCTGCACATTTTCTTTTTGAACGTGTGCGTATCAAGGGTTGACTTGCCCTCCTTTGTTTTTATCTCATATAGATTAAAGTATTCTTCGGTTTAGTAGAAGTAACTACCTATATGCATCGATATGTATGCTTGCTTCTTTGAGCGCATGCAGTTTTTATTGGCTTTAAATCTTCAGAAATGCTTGAAATTGACTAGTATCCTTTGTTTCCATGATAGCATCATAATAATGAAGTAGATGAGGTGCAGAGCCCTCAAAGCTCCCAATCTTCCAAGTTTGCTCATTGGTTCAAGGAAGAAGGTTTGATACTGTTCACATTGGGAGTCAAATTTGCAATTCCTCAAACTTCAATTGTTTCTACTTGAAGCACTAACATATCTTCTATTGTTCCCATTTTATTGCAGAAAGGAAGCTGAGTAATGATCAGTCATCAGGGCGGTCAAATGATTTGCTGTCATTGTTAGTTGGGGGTGAAAAAGAAGAATCCCGAGTTTTTGGCAATAAAAATGAGAAGAGTTTACCTAACTTGCCCCTCCAAAACTCTGAAATTGCAGACAAGCTTGTGACATCTGATGTTATATCTGCCTCAGTAGGTAGTTTTGGCAAGTTGTTGAAGGATAATAAGCCAGAGCCAGTGTCTGCAGTCCTTACATGTGAAGATCTTGAACAGTCGATCCTGTCAGAAATTAGTGATAATGGTTCAGTCTCACAGCCACCTGTTCAGAGTTGGATTGACCCTGATGGAAAGACTGAGCAGCCAAAAGCTAATACTGATAATCTTGCATCTCGGCACCTCCTTTTGTTGCTACAAAAGGGGACAACTGCAAAAGACGTGGAATCATCCTCCAATCTGGACACCTTATCTTCCGACAATCTTCATGACATAGAAGCAAATATTGCCACTGCACTTCATAACACAAGTGAGGCTAAAGACGAAAATATTTCTGACTCAGCAAAGACTCTCACTCTTGAAACGCTTTTTGGTTCTGCTTTTATGAAGGAGTTGCAATCAGTTGGAGCTCCAGTTTCCATCCAAAGGGGCCCTGTTGGACCAGTAAAAGTTAATGTTTCTGATACCCACGGATTTCCTGTTCATGTGGCCGATAATCGTCTTCCTTTCTCGAATGAAATTGGATTCGGTAGTGCTGCTCATGAGAGTGGTGTTCTGACGGAGATTAAAAGGAAGCAAAACACATTTGATAAGATTGAGGAGCAGTGGTTAAGCTTTGATGATGCTCAAGCTGAAATAAATGCATCACATCTTCGAGCTAATTTTGGGTCCAAGGTTGGTGGCTTTGATGCGCCTGGTGATGTTCGGCTTCCTGAAGAAGACAGCTTGATTTCTGCTAGTGATCCTCTGAGCATTGAAAACTTCATGCTGCCTGGAAGTATGGTTAAATCGGAGCTGTTGTCCTCTTCAAATATACCAGTTGACTACGCTGAAAAGTTAGCAACCTTTAATTCGGGCTTTAGAGAAGAAAGATCTGTCCGGGGAGGTCAAGAACCCCCATTTCTTCGTGGTCCTTACGATACGAGGGAGTCCAGTAATCCTTATCAGAATCTTAATATTCAACCATCTTTTCCACAGCTTCATCCTCCCCAATTGAATAACAACATGGGACCGTTGTTCCATCATTTAGATTCTCGTCCTGTTAATATCAATTCCCAGATGAAGTATATGACTCCAGAAGCTGTCGCCCATCATGATCCTGCACCAAATCGCCAAATTCCTATGAATATACTTCGTCCTCCTTTCCATCACCCTGGCTCTGGAGTATCTGGGCTTGATCAACCCATTCATCACCCTATGATGCAGCAGATGCACATGCCAGGAAATTTCCCACCTAACCTGCTCCAAGGTTTACCCAGGGGTCCATCACTACCTCCTCATCCCAACCGGAGTGCACCTATGCCTGCTCATTCAAACTTTGCTAGTCTTGGAATGCCACAGCCAGGTAAAATGTTACCTGCAAAAATCTTGTTCCCACTTGCTGATTTTAAATGAATCATCTTTTGGAAATCCAAAAAAAAAAAAAGAATCATCAGTTTTGTTCATGTTCTATTTTATTGGATAGCTCCAGTGGCTTTGGCTGATCTTTCCATCCCAGTTTCTTTTGAAGTGACCATGAAGTTCTACATTGATGAAACACCTTTGGCTTTAATAATTGTCGTATTTTTGCCAAGACTTTGGTCTCAAGAATTCGTTATTTACCTTTACTTTCTATTTGAGCCAAGCAAAATGGAACTGACTAAATTATAAATTTTGCTTCAGAATATACGATTGTCAATATTGTTTACGTTTAGCTCGTTTGCAATTTTCAGCAATTTTCATGGAGTTGAATTTAGGGACTTTTTAAAGTATGTCTACATGTTGTCGCCACAAGCTTACACTCATATTGCGCTCTTTATTCTTACACTTAATTTTCAGCACCTGATATTGTTGGTGGACACAACCATCCAGAGGCATTCCAAAGGCTAATCGACATGGAACTCAGGTCCAATTTGAAGCAGCAGATTCATCCCTTTGCTAGTGGTGGACAAAGTCATGGGATGTACGGTCACGAGCTGGACATGGGTCTTGGGTTCAGATAGCAGAATCGTGCTTGTGCTTATCCTTATGCTTATGCTTGTGTATATCACTGTATTCATTGTCTTCCGCTCGGATCTACAACTCCTATCATCGGAGATGCCTCTCTTTGCGTCTCTTCCCTTTTTCCCTTTTATTTCTCTTCCCATTTGCCTCTCTCTCTCTCTCGCTCTCTCTCTGTTTTTTCGGTGGGGTGGGGAAATGGGGAAGGGTAAATGTTCTCCTTTTTAGCAGGATTGGATGGCGCCAATGTAATTAATGGATTTTTTTTTTTTTTGGCCCTTTTCAGATCGTCGTCGCAATCGGCATACTTCTGGATTCTTTTGTTTTCTTTACTTGATTTCGAAACCAAAGCGGTGTACAATTAAAAAAATAAAAATATTGGTCTAGGTGAAAATATAAATATAGAAGTACGAAAACTTGTATAGATGTGTGAAAATTAATGTAAATTTAACAAAGCATATAAATGTAAGTTACGGTTCAAAAACTTAAAAATTGTGCCAGGATAGTCGGTTAGAAGTCCATATATTTTTGTTTTAAAAAACAAATCAAATGCTCACAATTTTCTACCCAAAAAAAAAAAAAAAACGATTGGTAGCTCGTAAATTTAGGAAGATAACCCTTCTTCCCATGGACAGTCCTTGTTCCCTGTTCGTGCCTGCCTTCCAGCCATAAACCAATGTGATTGGTTTCAAATCCCAATTACTAACTGAAAGGGAAAATGAATTTGACTGAAATGAAAACCAAAAAATACGTTCCAAACGTGTGGAAAGAAAAAGATGAATCTAGAAATTTGCACTCTAAATTGTGAGATCGAAAAGGGAGGCGGTTGGGAGATTCAAAAGTGGAATTTACATTAAGCTTTTGTGAAGGATGACCTCTCATATGCGGAAAACTTATGGGTTAAAACTGAAAAATTCAAACAATCATTAAAAGAAAAAAAGTCCATCCACCTAATTTAAAAAGGAGGAAAAATATTTTGGGATGAAAGGCGGCAAATCTCCCTCTCTTTCGCTACTCACAAATTTCTTTTAACAAGGCATCAATCATACGGCGAATCACGAATATACCTCTTATAAAGTGTTACAACCACCAATAAGCATACATGTCACAAATAAAAAAAATTTGAACATGAAAAATTTCCAACGCTACCATGATCTTCTTACCCTGTGAACCAAATCAAAAGTGCAGCTAAGAGTCTAACCCGTACAAATTGATTTGAGCCAAGAAATATTGACAGGTTTCGCAGCTGATAAACTTACAAACTTGTACAACACAACAGTGGGAATGGTTTTAATACAATTTGGGAAACATGTTGAATATTGTTTCAATGTGCAGCAAACCCTTAGGGGGAAAAAAGATGAGAAATTTGTGTTTTTTTCCCCTTCTATGGATCCCATTTTACACCAAAAGGCGAAAAGATACTTGCACTTGCATATACGATGAATAATTACGTGGTTTACAAATTCTTTCACAAGGAATTTCTCTCTCCCTCTTTTTTTTATTTTATTTCGTTCTTTTATTTAATACAACTATAGATTCTAGATCACTACGCCAAGCAATACTCTCACATTATAACCCATTCCAAAAGCCAATTTCCAGGATTCCATACCAGAGTTCAGAGGAACCACAACCCCATATGGCAGGTCCTTATTCTTTTACTATTATTCGGCTTAACTACAGCCCACAAAACAAGCTTCTGATGGCACTCAATCCACTTCAAAACATACAGCAAATCTTACAAACCATATACATTCAAACACCTGGTGGCGATACACTCATACCTCTATACAAGATTAGCCTCTGAAACAAACCTAGTTAAGTTTGACTACTAGTTTAGAACTACCCCTACATTCCTGCAAGACAAAAGGCCACAGTATATACATGATAGACACAAAAATGAAGTTGGTCCCCTCACAAGCTTCACTTCGACATCAGAGACTCTTGTCTACTTATGCTCATGTATTCAAACATATGTACACAGTGTCAAATGCTGTTATTGTTGTTAGCAAACACAACTCGCAGCTAGCTCCTTCATCCTGGCAGGTGGAACTTTGGAGAGCAGCGAGGAATTACCATCAACCTTCTAAGCAGATAGGATTGCATTCTCCGACTTGAAAGGGAAGTTGCACGTGCCAGCAGATTTGGCCCTCTCCGCATCAGCATCATTAGATGAAATCAACCTCCTCTGTAAAAATAATTTTTTTTTTTTTTAAAGTGAGAAAATCAAGACCTTAAAGTGTAGTCAACTAGAAAACTAGAATGCTATGTCAAGGTAAAGGAAAGAAGAAAAGCATGTAAAGGACATGATAAATTGCACAAAGTTTAACCAAGATGCTCAATGCAAGATGCGAAAGATGCTGGGAAAAAGAAATAAAGTGCATCAATTTTTAACCAGCATGCTCAATGCAGGTTCAAAAGAGGCAGGAAAAAAGACGAAGTTCAACTTAATGAAAAAGGCACACACTTCATCTGGCTTGACAGAAGCGTATGCAAATCGTCAAGTAATCAAGGATCAAATATCGACATTTCAATTCTTAATGGCAGAGACATGGTAAGAATCCCTCTAACCATAAGGAGTTGAAAAGCAAACTGAAACGATTTGTATTACTCAATCATAAAACACGCTATCAACCTAGAGCTGCATGAATTATTTTGTTACTAGTTACTGTACCAAGTACAGTTGCTAAAATTTATGTACTACAATATTGATATGAAACTGAGTTTAATTAGCAGTGTTCAAATAGTCCAGCTGCAGCATAACCGACTTCAAATGTGACGAAATGCACCAAAGTTCAGTTTAGATAGCCATAAAAAACATAAGATGTGGCTGAATAGGCTTAAATTTGGCATTTCCCCATTACAAAACTTTCTGAAAAGTAACAAAAATAACCGGCCTTTCAGACGATATATAAAATAATTCATGCCATATTTTACTCCAATAGCAACTGATGAAAACAACCCTTGAACAAGTCTAACAGCTTGATGATAAAGTGAATGTCCACACCAACTAAATAATAATAACAACAACAATAATAATAAAAATTCCTAGACACCCCTATAGGAGAAACCCATTTTAAATCACAACACGACTCTGTAATGCCACATGAAGACAGCGCAATCTTAATGCCGCTACATGCATTGTGCCATCAACCAATCATAATGCTTAGAAATGGTAAAGGGAAGGAAACAAAACTCACATGATCCTCAAACTCTGGACTCATCAAATTGATTGAGAGGTTCCGCATCAACAACAATGCCTGGGAAAGACCAGATAAATCATTTGACTCGGGAATTAGAAAACAACGAGACCGTATAAAAGATTGGAATATCTTTTTAATAAAAACATGGCTCCATAAATCCAAACTAATGGAATCAAAATAACATACTGTTTCCAAATTTATTGGAGTCATTTGTTTCAATCTCTGCAAGTGACCAGTCTCGTTAGGGTCAAAGACACTGCCAATGAAACTGTACACCTGGGCAAAATCAGGCATAACTGCAAAATCAATCAATTAAAGTTAATTACCAATTAAAGTATGAGAAACTCCAGAACTGCATGCAAATATGATGCAAATTAGAACCATATCCAGCACACGGACCAGCATTGTAGATAAAAGCAAAATATTGATTAATTAATCATAGACCTACAACAAGCCAGCCAACTTCCAGAGCACCATATTTGTCAAAAGAAATGCACAGAAAATGAAAAGCATAGAAGACATGTCGAGAAAATAGCAAAAAATTCGTTGTCCATTCATTTTAATCAATCATAGAGCGACAATAAATATATTTTTCTTCCTCTTTATTCTAAAATGGGCCAACAAACTTCAAGAGTAGCATATCATCAAAACAAAATGCTCATAACATGAAATCATTAAGCTTCGTCAAGAAAATAACAGAATTTTGCAGCAAATTCATTTAAGAAGACCTAGAGAGACAATTGACAAGTAAATAAGGTTCAAAGAGACGCATCAGATTTGTCATGCAAGTAAAGCCCAGGTTAAGCTCAAAGGCTGGCTTTCAATCTCACCCCGTTTAGAAAGCTACTAAAACATCACCAGTTTATGCAATTCAATGAAGTATACGTATACGAGTACATAAACGTGTGCATTTTTCAACAATATAAAAAGAAGAGCACTGAAAAGACTAGTTACCTCTCATTGCCTTGGAGTGTAACCTAGGATCAATTGTTTCACTGGTTGGCCAAGTCCTTGGAGTGCTTTCGGTACTACTGCTATAGCACGAATTATTTGCAACAGCTGGTACGAATAACCCCACATAATCAGAAAAACAACATAAAGACTGTCACAAACAGAGTTATTAAATTTAAACAGACAAAGACACCAAGTTTCAGCTGGCAAAGGATAGAATAGAAGCAACTGAAACCTTTGGTCACTTGCCCAACATTTACTGGTGGCACAGAACCATAACTCCAAGAAGACAATGAGGCACCGATTACAGGATTTCCAAGCACAGATGATGAATCTGGCCTGTAAATATATCCAGGCTCCAACGAAGCATCGGAAGATTGAAATGGCCCAGTAGCATGAGTAACATTTGGAGCTGCCAGACATGCTTATGAGCAATAAGTATTAACATTAAACATAAAAAGCACTCTTACCAAAAAAAGATTAAAGAATATAGATATCAACTGTGCCCACCATTTTTAGAGGCTTTTTGTGGGTACGGGTGAGCAGCCTTTCGCTTTGGTCTAGGGGGAGGTACATGTTCACTGGTCCCACTCTTCTGGACTTTCAGAAAGTACTTTTGTGCATGACTACGTATCTGTCTTAGTATACAAAAGCAGTCAAAAAATTGCAGAAACTAAAAGCTCAAAAACAAAGACAATTCTAAGCAGAAGTAAATACAAGATCTCCAAGTAGCACTTAGGTTATGGGCTCCAACAAATAGAACTATTGCAACACATAGTATAATATAAATAGTCAATAGAATGTTCTTCCAGGGACCACAGGTTCCTTGAGAGAAGTTATGAACAGACTTCAAGCTCTAAGAACTACACCTATGTCAGCACATAAAGGATAAGAAAACTACCTGAATAACTGTTTTTGAACCAACAAATGCTTCAATCTTCTTCCAGTCGCGATCAAATCTGAATGTGTTGAGCCAAAAACAAAAAGAAAAAGCTAATCAGTATACATGACCGACAAGCCATAACAACTATACACAGAAAAATCATGTACTGGGTGGCTCATTAGCTTGAAATCAAGGAGATTGATTTATCTAGGCAGTATTAGTACTTTCAAATAGTCTAATATGAACGCTAACGTGGTTGCAAATTGCAACGAACTCAGCATTAACAAAAATTCCAGAAGATCAGACCATACCAAGAGTAAGTTTTACTATACAAGAATATTGCATTTTATTGCAAACCCAAAAACAAAAAACGAAAAAAGCAAAAGCTGCAATCTCATGATATACCACAAATGTTCGTTGCTCGTATTTACTGACATTTCATTTCTACAAATTAAAAGCCGTCCTATTAAATAAACTTCAGATTATGATCAATTATTAAACTGAACCCCAAAAACCAAAGAATGAACTAAAAATCCCCAAAACATGAAGCCTACTTCTTAATCCCTAATCAATCAAAGAAAATTATGGGAAAAAAAAAAGTCCTTCCAATCAAGAACTCAACATCCTTCATAAGTAATCGCACATGATAATTCACCCAAAAAAAAAAAAAAAAGAGTTCGTATAAAGTCATCGCCGACTTACAATTGGAGAGCTTCTAGAAACTTGTCGTGCTCTTGCTCCGTCCAGCTCTCTCTAGACTTGGTGATCGTGTAGGGCTTCCGGATCTTCTTGCTCGGATCCTCCATCAACGGCGCCGTACTAGCCGCTGCGGACGACGAATTCGCCGGCGCCGTCGTCGGCGGAGGCATGGAATTGAGCCCGGGGAGGCCCATATTCATGGGATCGAAGAAGTGAAACCCTTGCGCTGGATTCGGATTCACGGACACCATAAACGCGCTCTCGAAGCTTTACCTCAACCTTCTCCACACAAAAACAGAAAACTGTTTTCGAAAAATAATAAACAACAAAAAGGTTTCCTTGGCTTTGTTTTTGGAAAATTCGAGTTATATTTTTCGTTCAAGTAGTAATAAGTAATCAGTCCTATGAGCTTTTCGTTTTCGCGAATTGTGGGGTTAAGTCGGACAATGACAACTAAAATCCGAGATGTGGTTTAGAAAACACAACCGCCTTTTCGCCTAAACATATATATATATATACACACACACACATATACACATATATATGTATCACCGCACATGCATAGAGAGTGTGTGTGGAAGAATTCTTGGGGCACGAAATTGTTCACCAGGATTGGGAACCGTACACGTGGCGCTTTTATATTCGTTATTCGTTTGCTAGTGGCCTACGTTACTTGTGAGGAGGGGCAGGTCGTTGGAGAAATTTACTTAAGGATTAGTTTTCACTTTTCACGCCAAGGGACCCTAAAAAATTTTAAAAATATTCTCTGAAGTTTTAGCTAAACCTATATTTGACTTTGTATCTTTAATAATTCACAAAGTATATTTTATGTTTTTAAACTATTCTAAAAACATACCTTAAGATTTAAAAAAAAAGGGTAAAATATTATTGAAAATGACATTAGTGTCCTTCAGGATCAATAGTTCAACATTGTTTTAAACATTCAAAACTAAGAACTTTAATTTAGAGAGAAAAAGCAACACAAATTCAATAAAATACCTATATTTTTCAAAAATATTTTCAAAATTTAACATATTAGGTTGCTTTAACCCTACATAGAATATACGCCCTTAGGATGTCTATACATGGCTAGTCATATTTGAACTTATTGGACTAGTCGACAACAGATCATTCTCTATAGCCGTCTGATTAAGTTAGTTTTTTCTTTGTTAATTTTATTTACATTTAAATTTATTTTTTGAATCAAATAATTAATGACAAAAATAGAAATAAAAATAGTAGTTATTGATGTTGTTTTGGTATTTTAAAAACTTTGACTAGTCAAAGGTTTTTTTTTTATTTTTTAAGAAATATAGGGGGATAATTTAAAAACATAGAGATATTTTTTAGATTTTCAAAAATACAAAGGCAAATGTCGGATTTAACTAAAACTCAAGAGGTTTTTTTTTTTTTTCCTCTCGAAGAATATCATTTGTTTCATTTTGATGCCTAAACTTTCAACTAATTGTTCTCAAGCTTTTCAAATATTTCATTAGTCATACCTCTGCAACAGAACAATAAACACTGATAGATTTCATCACTTAAGGCTACGTGATGAAGTTTAAACATTTATTTAACTCAAACTACTCAAAAGTAATTTTACTGTATTATTTCTTATTAACGAATCACGTGTGTTTTATGTAATAAAATCAATCAGATTTAACGTTTTGTTGCATGAGAGATACATTAACGTAATATTTTGAAAAGTTGAGATCATTAGTGTGTTAGTTGAAAATTTATGACTAAAGCGAGAAAACTACTATTCCTCAAGGGTCATAAGTGAAATTGACCACAATTTAAGTGTGTAAACCGACGTGGATGCCTAGTTTTAACAATCTTTTTTTATTATTGGCCAAGTTCGTTGGTTTCAAAATGGTTTTTGTTTTGAGTATGAATATAGAAATGAGAATTTGTTTTAAAAGATTGTTTTAGGTATTAAAAAAGTGAAATTGTGTTTAGGTATCTAAGCCTTAGAAAATGAAAACGGAAATGTAAACAGACTTTCAACCATCTTTAATTTCCTTAAAAAATCATGTTCCCCTTTTCAAAGTATTCGCTAACCGACTGCTATTTGAAAAGCGTTGCCCGCTTCATGCCTCAAAAGACAGGCAGGAACATTTAAACAACTACAAATAGTATCAAACGACATTGGTTTTTTAAGCAATACAACCTTTTTTTTAGCATTTTCTCACAAATATACCGTTGATTTATCACTGATAGATGAGTTTATCATTGAATTATTTATAGTGTATCACTTGTGGACTGGTAAATTATTAATTGATATTGGTTGATTACTATGTTATTTATTTATTATTGACAAACCACCAATGTAAAAGTGAAAA
>CAMOHE010047223.1:0-10449 GCA_946598075.1 Artocarpus hirsutus | reverse complement strand
TAACGTTTTGTTGCATGAGAGATACATTAACGTAATATTTTGAAAAGTTGAGATCATTAGTGTGTTAGTTGAAAATTTATGACTAAAGCGAGAAAACTACTATTCCTCAAGGGTCATAAGTGAAATTGACCACAATTTAAGTATGTAAACTGACGTGGATGCCTAGCTTTAACAATCCTTTTTTATTATTGGCCAAGTTTGTTGGTTTCAAAATGGTTTTTGTTTTGAGTATGAATATAGAAATGAGAATTTGTTTTAAAAGATTGTTTTAGGTATTAAAAAAGTGAAATTGTGTTTAGGCATCTAAGCCTTAGAAAATGAAAACGGAAATGAAAACAGATATTTCCTTAAAAAATCATGTTCCCCTTTTCAAAGTATTCGCTAACCGACCGCTATTTGAAAAGCGTTGCCCGCTTCATGCCTCAAAAGACAGGCAGGAACATTTAAACAACTACAAATAGTATCAAACGACACTAATACGACCTTTTTTTAGCATTTTCTCACAAATATACCGTTGATTTATCACTGATAGATGAGTTTATCATTGAATTATTTATAGTGTATCACTTGTGGACTGGTAAATTATTAATTGATATTGGTTGATTACTATGTTATTTATTTATTATTGACAAACCACCAATGTAAAAGTGAAAAGAAAAAAAAACACTAATTCAATCAATGATGAACCACCTCTTTAAATTATGACATTTTAAGCTTGAGGTATGTAGAGGGCAAATTCTAGAATTAGATTTGTTTAGAGGGTCAATGATCGGCCCAGAAGCCAATTGTGTGCACGAGTCGATTGGTCTCGAGTTGACCTAAAACAAGACCAAAGTGCAAAAAGTAGTAAAGTAAATAGACACATAAATTTATAATGATTTACTTTCAGAGTAAATGTTATGTCCATCAGAGGTCTCGACATTTCATTATAACAAAAAAAAGTACAATGGTAGAGTATAAAGAAAGTGAGAGAGAAGGAAGAGCTGTTTTAAGGAGAGAGTTTAGAGAGAGAAAGAGTAAATATGTTGAATGTCATGTGTATAATTGGTGGGAACAATCTTGTATTTTTTAAGGAATGGATTAAACCTCCTAATTTTTTGATTCTACAATTTTATATTAACTGGATCCTTATTTAATTCCAATTGACTTTCCGATGTGCCTGTTTATTTATTTGGCTTGAGGATTACCCGATTCTTGCTTTTATTTGTAGATTTGATTGATTTGGTCTTCTTGGTATCTAATAATGATTCTTTTCTGATTTGCCCAAGTGAGACCAGTTGGCGTTCACTTGACCGTTGCCTCTAGTGGCCTCATCTTCTCCAATTGGTTCGGCCAATCGACTTCCTTTAATCAATGCTTTTTGGTGGCAAGCTGACACGTGTATAGCGTAGAAAGGTGCTATTTTTACCCCCAACAGGCATCACCATGGAAAAATGAATAAACTTTGGTATGCCCAATTTTTAATTCAAATATTAAAGAGAAAATTTAAACAGTAACACAACAATTCTAAAGGAGAAGTTCAGTAGCAAAATACAAAATTAGAAAATCATTTGATAGAGAGTAAAAAGAAAACATTCAGTGTAGTATGCCAAAATAAAAAGTTTAAAAATTAAAGTGTCATAATATTTGTAGTTTAGAGACTAACAATGTTGATGATAAAATAAAAAAAAAAGTTTTTAATAGATTGGAGCTATCCCAAGCCTTGTATTCCGTTGTGTAGAAAAATTGTTATCAGCAAGTGCAATTGTAATAAACTCATCATGGATAATTAAACATTTTCAAGTAATTACAAATAAATATTTATGCATAACTTGCTTTGGAGGTTTTCCATCCCCCCTGCCGAGACTTTCTTCAGTGGGAAACGTATAGCAATAGTTGTTTATTTTATTTTATTTTTTAATGAGGGTTTATATTAAGTTTACCAAGGACTTGTAATTATTACAGCTTTCTTATAGACTTTATAAACTAATTTGAAGCGGCTAAGGATCTTCCTTTAGGAAACTGGATTTGAGGGTGAAATTTCTAGAGAATCCACATGTTCTTTCACGCTCGCCCATACATTCAACAAAAAAAGGGTGAAAAAAACACTTCATAATGATTAGATAGAGTCAGTCCCTAGTCTTCTTGGAGTCCATGTATATAATATAAATATAATTAAAAAAAAGATAAATATTAAGTATAAGGGATTTTATGCAGTTTCGGTATTTGACGGAAACAGAAGATGCAAAAATCTTCGTTGCCCATGTGGTTTGGCACTTGGCAACCAAAGCTTAAGAGTCACAAAACATAATGCAAATTCTATTAAAAAACTGAAAAAAAAAGAAGAAAACATAATGCAAAGCTGATTAGACTAATCCGTGAGCCTATTAATAATGTTATTTTTGTTTAGTGGACAAAGATAGGCTTACTTTTTACTGGCCAATAGAAACTTGAGACACAAACCCTTATGGAATGGTTTTAGTTATCTAAGGTAGTTTTAAACTAAAATACATGTGAGAGTTTTACATACGTAAAAACTTTATACTGTTTAAGTTAAAATTCATGAGTTGGAATCTATTTTGCCGAACAGCATATAAGATTTGCTCTTCTTAGATTATGGTTTTATACCCTACAATGATTTTAAGTCTTCTGTTTTGACCTACCCTTAGAATTTATAATCTATATCAACTTAGTATATTTTCTAGGTCAATAATTAGTTTTGACATACAAATTGATAAATTTACAGTTTATACCAGAGTAATTTACTTGTAATGAACCAATTGAACAATTACCTTTAGCTATCTAGCTTGAAAATTCTAGTTTTATTAGGCAAATTACCTTTTACATCTAGCTTGAAAATTCTTTTTTTTTTTTTACTTTTTTTTTCTTTATTTCATCAAACATTACCTTGTATTCATTCTTTTGTTACAAGATTGTCTACAGACTGTAAGGTTTAAATTTATTAATTTTAAGGGCAAGATCGATTTTTAACATTGAAAATATATAAAATTGACATAAATTTAAAATTCAAAGGTATAATCTTCGTAATAGAATAATAATAAAAAAAGCCTGTGTCATTGGATGGGCATCATTGCATTTGACTTAACTGCATCGTTAAGAAAAGTAGGTCTATTGAAGGTGAGCTCGGCGCCACCGTCGAGGAACCAAACTTCGAGTGGTCAGCCAAACAGCTCGGCAAAGCCTCGAAGAGCTTACAACCGTCTCTGATGAGCCAAGGTCTTTTGTCCAAGGTGCTTCTCAGGGTCCCCCGGTCCACACCTTAGTAGGTCGCCACCTCGGATGAAATACCAGCTCGAGTCGAACTCCCCTTACTTGAAAGTGGGCTTCTACTCGCCATCACCGGCCAACAGGTGGCAAACAACTCACCGTCGAATGAAAAACAATCTACTAGCAGAGGAACATGACACTTGTCTTCTGCCACCTAACACGCTTTGATGTAACACTCAGGTCGTGGGCAAAACCCATCTAATACCCGGTCCAAGTGGTAGCCTATAAATATGACACATTTATTGCATTCTGGGAGGCATGCTCCTTCCCACCAACAAGCTCCCATATTCTGCCGAGCAACTCCTGCCTAGAGCATCAGAGAGCCCTTGTTTGCCAACTGACTTGACCTTTTCTTGCCTCCGAAACGTCCCTCCTCTTGTTGCAGATCTATCCGATCAGACAGAGAGGAATAGGAAGAGCAGAGTACTGTGCGCCGCCGCATGCGGTGTTGATTCGACGCCAGACCTCGATAAGCATCAACAAGGTCATATCATCGAGTTGAATTTATAATGTAAGAAATCGTCGATAGTATAATTATTGTTACTTGTCAGACACAAAAATTTCACCTTATGTTAAAAAAAAAGTTAATTCTCTACTTATGAAATATATACAATAAAAATATTAGTTTGCTTTAATCTGTAAACCTTTTTAATATGCAGTCTAACACAAGACTTAATACCTTTTCTTTTCGCCTCGTATCACTTCAAGATCATCAACAGTAATCATAAAAGAACCTTTAGGGAGAAAAAAAAAAAGAATCACTAGAGATTGGAAAAATTATACAAATAGTAGTCTTTTTTTTTTTTTAATGTAAAAACAGAAACACTAGACCTCAGTCATGGGTCAATAGAATGAGTGATTTAATATTAGGTTGTTTGGTAGGTAAGTTCAAGATCATTTAAGCCAGTTTAAAGCATGAAGATAGTTCAAATTGGTGTTTGATAGAGTAATAATTGGGGCCATTTCAAACATGTTTTAAACCAGCTAAAACCTTCAAAATTTAAACTTTACCTCTCTCAAATTCACACTATTTGAACCATTTTCTATAATGAAAACTATTCTCATATTTGTTTTCTTTTTATAAACTATAGTTTTTCAAGCATTAGTTTTCATTTTAAACTTGATGTGATATTTTATTCTTATTTTAAACATTTACATTCTAAATGTTGGTTCAAAGCTACTGTTTAAACCATACAGTTTAAAACTTACTATTTAAATCATAAAATTCTAAACTACATTTTTCTGAACTCACATAGCAAACGAACTCGGCCGTTCAAAGGCTCTCAACTGTCATGCCATTGGAAATTAGATAGAAGAAATAAACAAAAATTATATATATATATATATATATTTGTATATTAATTTTTTACTAATAAACAAACACTAATTGAAATAGGGAAATTTAAAGCAGAACTATTAAATAAAATCTTGCTTTGATTAAAAGATTTGCAAAAGGGGGACCATTCTTACATTATTCTGACTGTTATTTATTGCACTTGAGAAGAAATGTCGACGATGAATGTTGAAGCACATGAATCATGGGCTCTTTAATAAAATTTGGGGAATTTTTATAAATGATATTTTTTAAGATTTTCATTTATAAATATCACACATATATTTTGTTTATTATATAACTTAATATGTAATATAAATAATAATGTAGTATAATTTTATAAAGTGTGTCATTAATAAATAAAGTGTGGTATAACATATAATTTTTTTCAATAAAATTTTGAGTAAATTAGAGGGTACACCATTGTTTTACTACTATTATTGTATTTTACTATATTTTTTTCCTTTGAATTCTATTATTTCTCTTAGCTAAAAAAAACAAAATACTTTTAGTTAACTTATATTTGCCCAACCTTAATACAATATACACAACAATTATGATTTTATATTATTTAAAAGTTTTACGTTTTAAAGTTTTTCGTAAAAACAATAACATTGAAAAGCAATGCAGAGAAGTGTATTTCTCAAATTGACCCTAAAATTTTGCCTACTTTTATTTATTTATTTATTTTTCTGAAAATAGAAAAAAGAGAGAATTGTTTTTTCTTTTGTTTGTTTGTTTTTTTTTCAAAAGGAAGACTGATCGCCTTAATCATTGTGATGGAAAAATTTGAAAAAAAGGCCGGCCAAAAAATTTAATTAAAAAAATGACCTTTTTTTTTTTTGCACAAAAATTAAGCCTCTTGGACAGGAATACTGTTTCAGTTTTTTTTTTTTTCCAAAAAAAATAAAAAAACACTCTGAGCAAGGAAAGGAACCTCAACAGGATGAAAAAAAATAAAAATTGGAGCAATTTTCTTGGCCAAAGGGCTTCATTTTTAATACAAAAAAAAAAAAAAGAGATCATTTGTTCAATTTTTTTTTTCTTAAAGCCATTTGTCCCCTGTTAAAATTCAGCAGTGTTCCTTTTTTCTTAAACATGATAGACCTGTCAAGTTGCAATTCTAGAAACGACCGTACCAATGAACAAAATTAGCTTCTCACCATAAATATAATATTGTGTGTGGATCGTATCAAAAAAATATTGTACATAGATAATAAATAGCGATGAAGAAAATACAAACATGATCATATGGTTATTTAATGTGGCAAAAAAAATTATATATATATATATATATATATATATTCTAGAATTAAATTCATCAAAGAATTTTAAACTTTTTTTTTTCTTTCTAAAATTAGTTCCTATACTTTAAAGTATTTTAACGTAACCTTTGAATTTTTTCGTTGTCTCAAATTTAGTCCTTTAATTACATTTTGTTAAATTTTAGATGGAAAAAGTTAAATAATATTATAATATCACCTTAGTGGATGGATGCTCTTATAATTTTCCTAAAAAGAACCAAAACGTCAGCTTTTTTTTTAGGTCAACTTCAAAACATCAACTTAAACCTTATATGTTTGAACCCTAGAGACTAGAGCGTCCCTACAAGCAAAGGAAAAAAAAAAAAAAAAAGGAATATGATGAACATAAAGAAGAAAATTTCTGACTTATTGAAATCTGATGCAAGTGGGTAGTTTTATTTTTCATTTAAATTTGTGCTTTGTTTAAGCCTTAGCATTTTTGTCCTCTTTATTTGATTCAGTTTTAAGAGTTTCTTGGTTGCTTTTGAGCCAAAAAAATAAAGTTTCTTGGTTGTTGATAAACTTGAGCAAGTGGGTAATAATTCTCACTATGAAATGTAAATCAAAATTGCTATATTTTTTTTTTTTTTTTTTTTTCCTTTTTTTGCATATGAATTTAAATTGAGAGTGCATTTTCAATGCAACCTCCACAACTTATTTTCTCCATCTGCCACTAGGAAGAAGCTGCCTACTAGGAAGAAATGATCTACTTTTTTATTGAATGGAGTTTTGTGCCTTTTTTTTTTTTTTTGACAAACCTTACCATGAATAAATTCTTTAAGCTTTTTGTTCTTGAGTAAAAAAAAAAAAAACCAATTATGGACAGTTTTTATTAGTTTGTTTTGGAGGACAACTTGATTATGGAATGTTAACTTAGTATTTGTTCATGATTGAAGAATTTAAATTTATGAACTTTTATGAAGTGAATTTGACTTTGAATGTCCCTTTGTGCAAGGAATAGTGGCAAAGGGCATTTACTCATCTTTCTTATAAATATGTTAACTTTTTATATTCAAAATTTAATAGAATATAACTGAGAGACTAAATTTGACATAATAAAAAAGTTCAAGGACCTGTTAAAGCACTTTTGAGTATATGGACTAATTTTAGAAAGAGAAGAAAGTCTCGGCACCTTTGATGAATTTAACTCTATATTCTAGCATTGATATTTAATTTTGGATTAAAATTATGTTTAAGATTATCTTGAATAATTTATCTTTTCCTTAGTTTAGATCTTTGTAAATATTTAGATCTTTGTAAATACTTTTGTGATTATAATTTGTATTGAAAAAAAGTCGATTCATGAGTGAATATCGATTATTTTGAATTTGGTTGCTTGTGTGAGAACATAATACATTCTTATATAAATTATTATCACTCTTTCTCATGTCATCTTTCAAAACTGTTATAGTTTATTGTAGTTTCATAATTGTACCTTTGGTTGTCGGGCCACAAAAAGGCCCAAATTGGTTATTGGGCCTAGAAAGGCTTGAGAATGATCTCGGCCCATTCCGCCTTGGTGGTTTCCCCAAAGCACGTTTATCAAATAAAACCCAAGCGTAATTTTAGAAATTGTGTCTATTATTTAAAATGAATATTTTCAAGATGACAATAAACTCTCAATCTTATCAAAATCTAGAAGATTTCAGATCCCCAAAGAGATAAGCTTAACAGAAGATCTCACATGATTAACCTAGCAAACTATAACTAGGCCAGTCTTAGAAGGCAACCTCAAGTACCCCAGTGTTAGCTTTGTAAAATAGTTCTCATAGTAAAACACCCTGTTATTATATAACCCAAAATCCTTTGGCAAAAAGGCAATGCCGCAGCGCTACAATTCAAGGAATCGGCGCCGCGATGCTACAATTTGATGCACGAGTGCTGCGGCGCTCCGATTCAGCCTAAACATATATTCCATGCTTTTGTGCATTTTTGGGTTATTTTTGGGCTAGGTTTTGAGTCCCTATATATATATATGTCATATTCTCCATAGTTTACAGTAGTCACAAAATATCATAGAGATCATAGTGTTGAGAGTGATACAGAGAACTCAGTCTTGTGAGTTTATGAGTGATTGAGTAAGTAAATTTCTATATTTGAGCGCTCTAAACACGGTTGTAATTTATGTTTTGTGATTAATGGATTGCTTCTCCTCTGCTTGTGGTTTTTTCACCCTTCATTAGCGTTTTTTCATGTAAAATCTTGTGTGTAATTTTCTCTTTATTTCCTGTTGCTTATTGCTTTTATTTCTAACAAGTGGTATTAGAGCTTTGGCTTTGATTTGCAACGGCAACCATGAAATTCAATATTCCGCTGTTGGATCGCACAACGAGATTTTCTTTATGGCAAGTGAAGATGCAGCCTATTCTGGCGTAGATGGACCTTGATGATGTGTTATTGGGTTTCGATAAGATGCCCTCATCATGGACGAAGGAGGAAAAGGAGCGTAAGGACCTAAAGGCTCCGTCCCAAATGCACCTTCATCTGTCAAATCAGATTTTGCAGGATGTACTAAAGGAGAAGATTGTTGTTGCTTTATGGCTCAGGCTGGAGCAATTGTGCATGATGAAGATTCTAACTAGCAAAATTCATTTAAAGCAGCATCTATACTCTCATTGAATGTCTGAAGGTACATCTTTTGAGGATCACTTAACTGTGTTTAAGGAGATTGTGTCTAATTTGGAGGCTATGGAAGTTAATTATAATAAAGAAGACCTTGGGTTAATTGTATTATGTTCATTGCCTTCATCGTATGCCACATTTAGGGATACTATCTTGTATAGTCGGGACACTCTTACCCTAGATGAGGTTTATGAGGTTTTATTTTCTAAAGAAAAGATAAAGTAGTTAGTGACTGGATCCGAAACACAAGGAAAGGGTCTAGTTGTTAGAGGTAGAACCCAAGAAAGAAGTACTAGAACTAAGATCAGAGGTAGGTCTAAATTAGAAATAAGGAGAAGTTCTGTAACTATTACAAGAAGAAAGGGTACATTAAAACTGAATGTTATAAGTTGTAGAATAAAAACAAGAGGGCTGATAATCAAAAGCTGAAGAAACCGGATGCTGGTGAGGCTAGTGTCGTTGAAGAAGTTTCTAATGGTGAGCTTTTGATAATTTTTGATGGTGATTCTAAACCTTGTGAGGATTGGATTCTTGACTTTGCATATACGTTTCATATGTGTCCCAACCGGGACTAGTTTTCAACATATGAGATGGTTCCTAAGGGTTCTATTTTGATGGGAAACAACGCCCCATGCAAGGTTGCTAGTGTTGGTGCCATTAAAATTAAGATGCATGATGGTGTAGCGAGGACACTAGGTGATGTAAGGCATGTCCCCGATCTTAAGAAGAATTTAATTACCTTAAGTACTTTTGATGCTAAAGGGTACAAATACACTGGTGAAGGTAGAATTCTGAAAGTCAATAAAGGCACTCTTGTGATGATGAAAGGGCAAAAGAAGACTGCTAGTTTGTATGTTTTGCAAGGTACTACAGTTGTTGGTGATGCAAAAGTTTCTACATCCACTATGTCTGATAGTAATCTCACTAAGTTATGGCATATGCGACTGGGGCATATGAGTGAGCTTAGGATTGCAAAGTTAAGTAAGCAAGGGCTTCTTAATGGACAGTGCACACGCAAGATGGAGTTTTGTGAGCACTGTGTGTTGGAAAACATAAGAGAGTTAAATTTGACAAAGGCATTCACAACACAAAAGATATTTTAGAGTATGTTCATTCTGAAATTTAGGGACTGTCTACAGTTCCTTCTCATGGTCAAGCTAGCTATATGCTTACGATTATAGATGACTTTTCCAAAAAGGCATGGACATTCTTTTTGAAGCAAAAGAATGACGTTTTTGCTACTTTCAAAGATTGGAAAACCATGGTAGAAAAGCATACTAGTAAGCCAGTTAAACGTCTCCGCACTGATAATAGTTTGGAGTTTTGTTCAGATGAATTTAATACCTTTTGTAAATTAAAAGGAATTCTAAGGGACATAACAGTTCGACATACTCCACAGCAAAATGGTGTGGCTGACAGGATGAACAAGACGTTGATGGAGAAAGTGCATTGCATATGCTCCAATGCTGGGCTACTTAAGTTATTTTGGGCTGAAGCTGCTTCTATAGCTTGCTATTTGGTCAATTGCTCTCCTTCCATTGCTATTAACAAGAAGACACGACAAGAGATGTGGCCAGGAGAACCTATAGATTACTATAATTTAAGAATTTTTGGCTATCTTGCTTATGCTCATGTTGACAATAGAAAGTTAAAGCCTAGATCCATGAAGTGCATATTTCTTGGGTGTAAGCCTGGTGTTAAAGGCTATAAGTTGTAGTGCCTAGAAACCAAGAAAGTTATTATTTGTAGAGATGTTGTGTCTGATGAGACTTTTATGTTACATGGGACATCTACTACAAGGTCTAATGATGTTGATCAGGAAAGATCTAGCAGACAGGTGGAGTTTCAAATTGAGATAGGTACATCATCCGATTCGACTTCCCAGTCAAGTTTAGAGAGTCAAGGCGATAGTGCTTCTCCATC
>CAMOHE010047222.1:61225-116614 GCA_946598075.1 Artocarpus hirsutus | reverse complement strand
CATACAAGCAACCAAAATAATAATAAATATTACTTTATTTATTTATTACCAATATGTACAATATCACAGCTTTTAGGACACCAAACCCAACAAGTCTTTCTACTAAATTATCTTCTTCCCAATAAAATGAGAGGACAATTGTTGATATTAGAAGACGTGTCTGCTCTAAAGATTCAATAAAGAAAAGAATGAGTGACATTCTTTATGAAGGCACCTAATCCTGCAAACTCTTCGTGCGCTCTAACATCAGCTTGAAACCTAAGGAACTGAGGAATAAACAGCCACAATGAGGTGCTCATCACAAATACAATTGTTAGTGTCCCTGAGACTGGCCTTGGGAGCCTCCACTTCTTCCCAATAGCCTTCTTCAAAACTATCTCAACAGCCAAGCAGAATCCATGAAGCAGAAAGAACCCTGTGACCTTCCAAGTGGGCCTCAGGCGGCCCAAATAGTAGAACAAGATCTCATGCATGAAAGCAGACACCAGGAAGGTTGCCATCACAGCTGGGACTGGGGCCCATTTGGGACCCGTGACGTGTTTGGAGAAGTTGAGGGTAGGTTCATATACAGTTGGTCGTAGGATGCTTGATACCGTGAGGTTCCATCTTCTACCCCAGAAGTCTTGCAAAGAAGAGGAGAGATGTGGCTCATTGAACTGTGGCTCAAGCTTGAGTCCCAGGACGGCTTTAGCCATGGCTGCCGCAATGGCTAGGGTAAGCTCAAGGGAGACGTATATGTGGATGCAATAAAGACCCAAAAGGACTTTTGGATGGATGAACTCTTTATAATTATAGACGTTTAGCAACACTGCCCATAGGAGACCCCTTATTGCATAGTTTAGAAGTGATCTTTGGCCTTTCTCAGGAGCTTTGGGAGATGGGGTTTCTTTGTTTTGTTCATTTTTATGTGAGATCGTGAGTGGAAGGCAAGTGACGGCCACAAAACGTTTGAGAGAGAGGTTTGAATGGTCAGAAGCCAGAGGGCCTTTGCCAAAAGCAAAAAGTAAGAGCTTGAAGTTGCCAAGCCAAGTTATGAAGAAACCGGTCAAGCCTATAAGGTTCAAGGAAGAGAGCTTGAGAGGGAGTTAAAGAAAGAGACACACAATTGGGAGTAGAAAAAGAAGCCTTAGAGGACCTTTGGAGATTGCTTTGCCAATCACATAGCAGTAGCCTAGAGAGACAAAGACTGTAAGCCATACCTTTGTGAAGTTGCTAATCTCTCCCTCCATTAATCTCTGTTTTTTTTTTTTTTTCCTATTTATAGTTGGATCAAATTTGCTTATGATTTAAGGCCTTTGGGAGTTTTTAAGAAGGTTTTTTTGAGAGGAGAAATCTATGATCTTCTTTTAGGCGCCCTACGTAACCTTTATAATGGGATTCCAAAGAAGTATGTTGAAATATTAATGGAAGAAACTATGCAAATAAATAATACAGTTTTTGCTTCGAGGTACAGCAAGGATGGCAATTGATCTCACAGTACTTTTTCCTTTATTTTCACTTTTTTTAATGAGTTTTACAAGAATGGGCTATATAAATAACAAACTGCATATGTTAAAGTTGAACCAGAGGCCCTCCAACTTAGACAATTGTCTAAGGCCCTACTTTTTTAGAAGTTGTAATAACAATAGCCTAATTTTTAAGCATTGTAAAATTAAAAATTAAAGAAAAAATGAAGAAAATCTTCGTTTTTCCATAATAACAAAAAAAAAAAAACCCTAATTATGCGTTGAAACCTTTCTTTTCTTCTTCTTCTTCTTCTTTCTTCTTCTTCTTCTTTTTGCTCGTTTGAAATGGCATAGTTAAAACTGTTTCACATGTTTGGATTAACTTGAAAAAATGATTTTGACTTCTATGAGCGTTTTAAGTAGAAACCATACATTTAGTACTTACAAAAAAAGTACTTATAAAAACTTTTTTATTTACATTTTTTACATTATATTTAAAAATAATAAATTGGGACTCCTTCTAACTCAAAAGTACAACACAAATTAGCCAACTAAAAGTGCAACATAAATTAGTCAAAAAGGGGAAAAACATGTGGAGCACTATTCTTCTTTTTTTTTTTTTTTTTTTTTTTTTGGGAAAGCTCTTCAAATGTTCTTCAGTATCAAAGCTCTTTTTTAAAAAAAAAAAAAAAAGAAGAGAAAATAATGATTAAATAATTTAAATGGCAGCCTTCAAATAGCTCTTTTAGATAAACAAACGACCATCTTTTTTAATATAAAAATGGCTTCTTTTTTTTTTAACTTAACAATGACGTTTTCTATAAGCAGGAGAAAATTCTGAAAATATTATTTTATTTTAAACAATAGGGAAATGCCTATATTGTTCACTTATAAACTGATTTTTACTTTTATATATTTTACAGTTTGACCAAAAAAAAAAAAGCTTATACCATTATCTCCTTTTTGGTTTGAAAGGATATTATTATGATCTTTTTACATTTTAATAATATTTAACTAACAAACTAACAAATTACGAGTATGCACAGATAAATAAAGTGGTAAAAAATTAACAATTTCATGAAAAAAAAATTTTGGGGTAATTTTGAAATACTAAAGATATGTAAAAAGTAAATTTAATCATATCGAAATTTTATGGAGTGTGTAATTTAGAGAGGATGAGCGTATGGAACCACCTTATCAATAGTTTAAGCCTGAGGAATATTTCAATTTCTTTACATTGCTCCGGTTATGTGGATTAATATCATGCTTAATGCTTACAAAAGATACAAGAAGAAATGTTACACGTGAAGTCCAATTTGGAGAATAATAAGGTCCTTTTCAGATAGTTTTCTATGTTATCTACTAATTCTAATCTGGAGAATATATGGCGCGGGGATTAAATGGACCTACATAATTGAAGTTTTAACTTGTATTTGATATTTAATTCGATTAAACTCTTTTGTTTGAGGTTTGATTATAAACAAGATCGCACTTAAAGACTATATAGGTATATTTATGAGAACTTAATTATCCAAAAATAACTTTGTCCACTAATATAAATAATTGCTATGTTGTGTGTGACCCTTTACTCTGAATATCCATAATTAGAGTTAAATAATAGTTACGTTAAATTTTTCTAATTACATCTTTATCCATGAGCTCTGATAATTAACACTCTAATGGTTTTCCTATTTATGAATAAATAATAAATAATGATTTGGGTAATTAATTTGATATCTAATATCAAATACGTTAGAGTGCTATTACACCTAAGTTCTTGAATTAACATTGCATGGGTCAATCATTAATCTTCATAATTGAAGTAATGGATTCAGTATCTAAGAAGTGATGTTCCTTACTAATATGATGTCTCTAAAATATATAAGATATTAATTTTTGAATAAATCTCACTGATTGGCAAATAAAAAAAATATAATATATGATGTGAGTGTACTATTCCCTCCAGATTAAGATATATCCATAAATCGGTCATCTAAAAAAATTGAATATAAGTTCTTTGTGTTTAAATGAATTTAATCAATAAACTAATTCTATTGTGGTCTTGTTCAATATATTCTCAATACATGGGTGTCTCTATACTGTAATCAACACTACAACAATTTAGATAAGATCCTTTTTCTAATTAGGTAATAGGCAACACCACAACCTTATCAGAAATCAAAGCAATCATTTGATTGTATCTTTTATATATGAACACTTTGTTGGGAAATTTTAGTTTCCCATTAGGTTATAGGCAACATATTAATATAATAATTATATTACAGCTATTTAATTATAGTGGGCTAATTTAAGTGGTTTATTTATGAAAAGCCCATAGGCTATTAACTGAGTATGGATTTAATGAGTGGATGCTCAATACTAACCCAACTAGGTTTCATGGGACCCTAGTGAAAAAGTATATAAAGGCATTATTAAGTTGTGGTTTCCAAGACATCAAATCACTCTAACTCTCTCCTCTTCCCATCAAGAAGAGAAAAAACCCATTGAAACGAAGATGATTTGATTGAGAAAGAACAATAACTCGTTCATTTTATTCGTCTATTATCGTAGAAATTTTGGATAAGAGTTGATAGTTGCTACCATAGATACAAGTATTTATTCTTATTTCAGTTTCTTGATAATCTGGTATAGTATGATCCTAAGACTGTGATATGGTTATTTTAGGGTTCTATAAAATTATGAATATCTAGAATTAAGAATTCTAACACACTTTATATCCATAATCAAATACACTTGGTAGCATTAGATCCTTATGACGTTTAACCCAAAAAATAACAGCAAGTAGTTTTTTTAACTATAAACAAAATATTCAACTTTATTTAGAATAACATCAAATAGTAAAAATACGAATTTACATAAATGGTTTAAAAACACCCTATTGATATGGCTTATTAAACTATGGCTCAAGCACAAGTCCCAAGACAGATTTAGCCATAAAGCAACTCAAGGAAGATGCATATTGGGATGCAATGGAGAGCAACAAGACTTCTGGATGGATGAATTCACAATATTTATCTTTAGCAACACTACCAATAAGGCAAGCTTTGTTGCAAATGATACTTGGTCTTTTTCAGCGATCATGATGGGAAGGCAAGCGATGGCCACAAAACGTTTGAGGGAGATATTTGGAAGGTCAGAAGCCAAGGGACCTTTCCCAAAAGCAAGAAGCAACAGCTTTGAGTTGCCAAGCCAGGTTGTGAAGAAAGCAGTCAAGCCCGAAAGGTGCATGCGGGAGGGTTTGAGAGGAAAGTAGAGAAAGAGACACACAATAGGGAGTAAAAAACAAAGCCTTCCAAGACCTTTGGGGAATGTTTTACCAATACATTAACAGTAGCAGAGTGAGAATAAGACTATGAGCCACACCTTTATGAAGTTGCTAATCTCTGCCTCCATTAATCTCTCTCTCTCTCTCTCTCTTAATTTTGGGATCAAGTTTGCAAGGATTTAAGGACCTTGGGACTTTTTGAGAGGGTTTTTTAAGAAGAGTGATTTATCATATCTTTTGAGCCCCATACATGGCCTTTATATAGTGGGATCCCAAAGAAGCACATTGAACTAGTTATGCGAGCAATTATTTCAACAGAGAATATAATTGTTGCTTCTAAAGTACAACAAAAGACGACAAATGATTTTGTAGTAAATTTTTTTTGTTTCAATTTTTTTGAAGCATGAGATGCATATATGATTTGGGGTAGTTATTTTCTTTCTCCTACTCGAAGTTGAATAAGTTAATAGATAAAATATTCAAGTACGTGTATTATTATTTGCTTGTAAAAGATAGTAAAGATTCTTAATATTTTTTGGTTAACAATGTCCACATTTTAAGCTCAAGGTATTTCTTAGAAATTGTTTAAATCAAGTTTAAACTGATACATCGTAAGACTCTCACTTGTTACAACGTAAAGCAAAAACATACTATAGTATAAAACTTCTCTAATTTTGAGTTCGTTCGGCAACGATGTTGGAACTTAAAAATTATAATATGTGAGAGCTTTATACTGTAGCAAACTTTTGCTTTTTACAGTAGTACGTAAGATTTATAAAGTGTAGCAGTTGGAATTTTTTAGTCCTAACATTGTTTCCCAACAAACTCTGTCAAGTTTTAACTTGGTTATAAAACACTCTCCTAATCTAATAGATATGTTTACATGAAACAATATAATGCTCAGTCTTATGAAAGATACAAGAAGAAAATATTATAAAAGTGAAGGCTTATTTCGACAAATGGTACGTTGCTTTTCTGGTAGTGACATATTGAAGATGAGTGTTATCTACTTCAGCGTATTGAAAATGAGTGATTACAACACAATTGATATGATATTGTAAATATATAGAGTAATTTTATAGACATCATGTGATGCCCGTAATTTTCATATACAAATTTAGCCAATAATAATATGTTTGTATTGTATTATAATTAATTACATGTTTGTATTGCATTATAATTATTACTGAGGTACCTAATTTTTATTAATTTATTTTGAGTTAATTGATGTAAAATGAAGGCTCAATTTTCTTTAAAAAAAGCTTGATTATACATTAGCAGTGTAATTAAGTTAGGCAAGCGTCACACATTAACTCTAATCTCAATTTGTATAACAACTCTTGACTTATTATTAATTTATTGGTAGATGTAATTTATTAATGTGATAATTTTTTAAACACCTATCAATAAAAATATAACAGCTCATAATTTATACACAAGTTGAAATTAGGGTTCACATCTCTAGTATTTTTCATCGAAGAGAGATGATCTATGTTTCCACCACATATCTCTTCATATAGCTAGTGAGTTCTACGTAATCCTACGGGTTAAAATTCTTTACAAAACAATGGGTCTCCTTTTTCTAATAAACAGTATACTTATTGGACTGGATATATTATTTTTTAAATAGTAGAGTTTTAATCATGGCAACGGAAAGGATTTTTTTTTAATCACTCTTTTGATCGGTGCTGGTGACATAAAACAATCGGCATGTCATAAAAAAGAAGAACCAAATAACTAAGATGTAGAATTCTCAAACTATACTCCCAAATAAATTGCTGTTATCAACCGTCTGATTAGTTGAAAATGCTAGATCTTTGGTGATGAAACTCTTCAAAAGTGCACCAAAAGCAGTATACTCTTGAAGCAACCTAGCCTCAACCTCACACCGAAGCATCTGAGGGAAGAACAGCCAAGAGCTGGTCAACATCACGAACCCAATAGTCAACGCCCCTGTGACTACCCTTGGTATCCGCCACGTGGTGCCAAACTCCTTCTTCAAAGCAATCTCAACCGTCAAACACAATCCATGAAGGACAAAGAACCACGTGACCTCCCACGTGGGACGCGTGCGGCCCAAATAGTAGTAAATCAGCTCGTGAACAAGTCCAGAGGCTAAAAAAGTCCCCATGACAGCTGGGATTGGGGCCCACTTACGACCCACAAGTCCGGCACATAATGAGAGGGTGGGATCGTATACGGTATGGCGTAGGATACGGGTGGCCATGAGATTCCACCTTCTGCCCCAAAAGTCTTGGAGTGAGGTTGAGAGGTACGGCTCGTTGAAATGTGGTTCGAGCTCTAGTCCCAACATGGCTCGAGCCAAGGCTGCCACAATGGCTAAGTTGGTCTCGAGCAAAAGATATACAAAAAGGCAATCAAGGACCAACACAACTTTTTGGTGCAAATGGTCCTCGTATTTCAAGACCCTGAATAAAACCATCAAAAGCAAGGCTTTTATTAAAGGATTCCACTTTCTGTGAGATGGGTTTTGCTTGTTTTGGTGTTTGAGGTGTTTTTGTGGTGGTTTTTGAGGTGAGTTTTGTCGGATCTCAATGGGAAGACAAGAAACGACAATAAAACGGCCAAGGGAGAAGGGAGGGTATAGAGGGCCTTTGTCAAGAGCAAAGAGTAAAAGTTTGAAGTTTGCAAGCCATGTGATGAAAAATGCAGTTCCACCGACAAAATTTATGGAGGAAAGTTTGAGAGGAAGAAGTAGAAAAAGGCATATAATTGGGAGAATAAAAAGGAGTCTTTTGAAACCTTTCGGGATTATCTTCCCAATAGCATAGCAATAAGATAGAGATGCGAAGATTGAAAGCCATACCTTTATGAATGTGTTCATTTCGCCCTCCATTTTCTTCTTCCGTGGTATGTAATTTGCTTGTTGTTGCTCTTAGAATATTGTGAATATAAAACACAAAGATGACCAAGTTAAAAGTTAAAAGGGGATGGACAGGTAGTCAAGTGTAAGCAAGCCAAAGAAAGAAGAGTTATTTTTTTTTTATTAGTACATTATACCAATAATTCTAGGGATCCCAATTTTATTTTTTATTTTTCTTTTTGAAATGCTTTGATTTTAAGTTTTTAAGATTGATTGGTGCGAAATGTAAAATCTAATTATTTTATTGATAGTTTCACATCAATTGAAATTTAAAAATAATAGCTCGTCCTTTCAAACAACAGCAACAACACGTTGAAGGTTGATTGGCATAAAAAGTTCAGGATCCTTTGCAGTCGATTTAATCCCACTTTATAATCTATAATTAGTTATAGAATGGAACATGCTATAATTTCTATTTTTAAGGTTTAAAAAAAAAAAAGAAAACACGTGCTTTTATTTATTTATTTATTTCTTAGTATCATTCTCATGTGTACTTGTTAGCTTTTTCTTTTTTACTTGCGCATTTTCCCCCCTTTTTCTATTGTCTTTTTGCGTATTACTTATCCTACTCCGTATTTTAATTATATTGTCGTTTGTGTCTGTTCCTTGTGGAAGCATTTTATTCTGTCGCGTTATTCTTTATTTTTTAATTTTTTGTAGTGAGGTTGAGAGGTATGGTTGAGCTCAAGTCCCACCATCACCATGGCTGCGACGACCATGGCTGGGATGGCCTCACTTTTGGGTGCATATATGTTCCGTAATGGCTAAAGGCACAAATTAGGATGGCTAGAGGCCCTAGAACTAAAAGATTTATAGAAACTTTGAGGCCATTTTTTGTGTCGTTTTGTTGAGGACGTGTGTGAGATGGGTTATTTTTAAGATCAATGGGAAGACAAGAAACGACAACAAAACGCCCGAACGACATCCATGGGTCTAGAGCTAAAGGGCCATTCTCAAAAGCAAAGAGTAAAAGGTAGAGGTTGGGAAGCTTTGTTATGGAAAAGGAAGTGATAAGTCCAAGATTTGTGGAAGAAAAATTTGAGTGGAAGGATTAGAAAAAATGATACACAATTGGGATCACGAAGATGAGTCTTTTTGTACATCTTTGAGACTATTTTTCCAACAAAATAGCAATAAGATAGAGATGCCAAAACTAAAATCGGTTTCTTTTCACCTCCATTTGTGACTGTCATTTGTCGTTTTTGTGAATAGTTCGAAATATTTATGTCGTTTCCAAGTTGTTATTTCTTCTATATTTCTGTCGTTTGTTTCCTTTTTGTCGTTTATTCCCTTTCATTTTCTCATTTTCTCTCTGCTGCCGTTCTCTTTTTCCGACGGGTTTTCCACAACATTTGGCATTTTGTTCCTTTTTGTTTTCCTCACTAGGGGCTATGGCATGGGAAATAAGCTATAAATCTATTTACATAAATTACATTAAAGGATTAATGTAAATTGAATAAACGACATTAAATCCATAAAAAAAAATTACATTAAGAATTTCAGCTTTAATGCATTCCATAAATCAAGAGCTTGCTATATTAACAAGAACGGGCTATAGATATCCAAATGCATGTGTTGAAGTTGAAATTGTTATTAGATCAAAATTTCAAGTACGCGGTTTGCTTGTAAAATAAAAATATAGAAAACAGTATTAATATTCAACTGATCAAGGCATTCCAATCTTTATTTTTGGTTTCATAATGTCAAATATCAATATTTTAAGCTTAACGTATATATTGGTTTCACAACATCAAACAAAATACGGAATGACTATAGATTAACCCATCATGGTAGAATCAACTAACGTACAAGGGCACAAAAAGCTTTTGATCAATATTAATGAAATATAAAACAATTAGCATTGCAAGTAAAAATAAATAAGGTGTTTGGCTCTCGATTAGAACCAATTAATTCTAATTAACAAACAATATAAAACTCTCAACAGTTAAAATAAGAAGAACAAAAGCTGCTATAATATAAGAGTCTCACATACTACAATATTTTTAATTAAAATTAGTTCTAATTACGCTATCCAAACACTCTAAAAATCAACTCATATATCAGTTGTCTGATTAGCTTAAACACAGCAATCTTTGACTCACATTTCTCGAAAACCCACCCAAAGTGGCATACTCTTTCATCAACCGAACATCAGAGTTGCACCTAATCACCTGTGGAAAAAACAGCCAATAGCCGGTCAACATCACAAACCCAGGAGTCAACGCCATCGACACCACCCTCGGCAACGGCCAGGTGTCGATTGGCAAGGCCTTCTTCAAAGCAATCTCAGCCGTCAAACACGTTCAATGGAGGACAAAGAACCACGTGACCTCCCACGTGGGAGGCACATGGGCCACATAGTAGCAAACGAGCTCATGAACAAAGCCCACAACAAGAAAACTTCCAATGATGTAAAAATTACATAATATGTCCATTTTTAAGGAGTGAATTAATATCTGTTTTTATTGTGTAAATATCACTAATTTTTTTCTTTTTTAAAATTTCATATATTAAGAACCCAAAAATATCCTCTAGCTAAATATTATCATGTATTTAAATTTTTATAACAAATTTTCTTATTTTTTGAATAGTTAAATTAGGGAAAAAAATATATGGGTGTTTGGAAGGTGGTGGGAACCAGTGGTGAGAACCACTTTTACTGTAGCATGTAAGAGCTTTACACTGTAGCAATTTTTTTTTATTGTTACTGTAGCATGTGAGGGCTTTATACTATTCATAACTAAGTTTACGGTGGGAACCGCAATTCCCACCACTTTGCCAAACACCCGGTAAATACTTATATTTCTTATTTTAACATATTACATTGATGCATTATCATTATCACTTGAAGTCTTAAAAAATAAAATGAATGTCATTGAATATCATTATAATTACGTATTATTAACTTAATGATATAACAATTACATAACCTATAAGATACACAAAAAGACTTTATAAATACTATATCATTAATTTAATTACATATCACAAAAAAACAAAAAATATCATTTATTTGAAGTTTTAAGAAATGAATGTCATTGCGTGTCATTATCATTATGTATTATTAACTTAATAATATATTAATTATATAACCAGTAAGACACATAAAGACTTAATTATACTATGTCATTAATTTAATTACAATATCTTAATTTCAATTTGTTAGTAAAATTATATCATGAATTTAATTACAACATCCTAATTTCAATTTATCGATAAATCCAACTTGTTGATAAAAAATTTCATCTTTTTAGAGAATTTTAAAATCATAATTTTAGATACTAATTTAAATTTAAACAAAAAACACTCTAATTTCAGGGATTTTTTTTAACTAAAATGATATCATAATCCGTTTGAAATCTTATATACGTATGTTATAGTTATTCTAAAAAAAATAAATTAAAACTAACAATATCATTATTATGGCCATTAATATCTTTATATATATATATATGCATTGAGATATATAAAGAATATTTATAAGCGACAGACATATTTTAATTTTATAAATTAAAAAAAAGGTGAAATCTCTCATCAACCCTACAATGATAGCAAGGATTTGGGCCCATTTAAGGCCCATTAGTGGGGCCCAGAATTGTAGGGTGGGTTTGCATACGGTGGGGCGCATGATTCGGCTGACCACGAGATTCCACCTATTGAGCCAAAGTCTTGGAGTGAGGTCGAGAGGTTTGGTTGGTTGAAATGCGGCTCGAGGTCAAGTCCCATCATGGCTCGACCCTTGGTTGCAATCATGGCTAATATGGTGTGACGACCCGCCTTTTCTGCCCGTCACGTAACTTTCATAAGCCTCGTTATAAAACAGTAATCTTACTTACTAAGTAAGAAAATACTGAATTACAAAAATTTTTCTTTAAACATTTAAAACTGTTGCGACATTTGTCGCCATTCTTGTTGAGTCCTCGCTCAACCCTTGTCTTTAAAACCATTTCATACTGTTTCTTAAAACTGAATAAGAAACATTTATTAAAAACATAACTTAAAACATCATTTCATAATTGTATAATACATTTAGTACAATGTATCGTAAAACCTTTGAAATCACTTCTTAAAACTCTTATTTCTTTAAAAACCTTGGAAACACTACATTATATAGTGTAAAACCTTTTCTTTACGTAGCGGAAGCAAACTGTAGTGATATCCATTCCCACATCTCGCATCTGCCCTTCCGCAGCACCCAGCTCTGCTAACGGGTCCTACTGGTCACCCATACGTTACCTACAGCATGAACAACTTTTTATGAGCTTACGCTCAGTAAGTTCAAACATAAACTCACAAAGCGTTTAAACATACTTTAAAACTTTTATCATAAAAGTCTTCCTATTGAAACATTTTTCATAAACATACTTTATAAACATTCTTCATTAAACGTTTCTGAAACGTTCCTCATAAACGTTTCAATAACACGTTTGAAACACTCATAAAACATTTCTCATAAACGTTTTCATAAAACATTTAACATCAATCCTTAGAATGCATTTCATAAAGCATCCTTTATAAACCTTTTCTTATAACTATGAAAATGTTTTCGTAAACATTTATCATAAAACATTCCTTAGAATGTTTTTCATAACATACAAATGTTTTCATAAACATTTAACATAAATATTCACAATATATTTTTCATAAATATTTAACGTAAAACTTTATAATAAGGAATACAAGCAATTCATAATGCATGATTCCAATTATGCTCAATTATGTACATCCAATTATGAGCATTTTATGTACACTCTTTTCTTACTTTAACTTACTATTTCCTTTCTTAACTTTCTTTATCTTTCATTCACTTTCCATTCCTGTCCTTATCTTTCCATATCTTTCATTCACTTTCATTTCCTGTCCTTATCTTTCCATATCTTTCATTCATTTTCATTATCTTACTTTAGTGTTCGTACCATCTCATTAATCATGAGATCATTAACATAATGCTTCCTTTGCGGAAGACTTGAGACCATCGATCACGTGGTCAAGTACCTCACATCTTAGAGGTTACTTTAACTTTACATTCATTACCTCATAACGTAGAGGCTGGTACGACACCTTTCCTTTGTCTTTACATTACTTTCTTATTAATTGAGTGAGCATGTCAAATGCAATCACATCATATGCAAACACTTGCAATTCATAGCTTGTACTATAAAATCTATTGCATAACGAATGCAACGTATTACATATCAAATGTATCATGTAATGCAATCACCATTTGCAAATCATAACATATACCCTAACACTTGTTGCATAACATATGCAACATACAATGCAATCACATGTTGCAAATCATCATTATTTCAAAACTTAACGAATGCATAACAATGCATCATAAAGCTTATCACTTTGCAATCATAACAATATTTGCATTACTTAATGCATAACAAATGCATCATAAAATTCATAACTTGATCTTTTAAAACATTATGCACTTTTCAAATGCAAGTAGACTTTAGCATAGTATTTGCAAATTCATTGCAAACCTTACATTGAACTTTTAAGACTTTTGCATAATAAATGCAAACATACTTTAGAAACAACTTGCATAATACTTGCAAGCTCATTTATAAACGTATATCAAAATGATTTAAAAATCATTTTCTTCATGCTGTAGGTGAGGTCTGAAACTTACCCGTACTATGCTCTAGCGTTTTCTATTCCTTTCCTACCTCGTTCCTTTCTTATTCCTTTTCCTTTCGTTAGTCGGCTCCTGTGTCCTGATCATATGACAGCCGACTCATTAATAAACTTTCTTTATTATCAATCCACTCTATTGATAATAAAATGTAAACAATAAACATTCATCCCCTTTTTCATAATTCAGTAAACTGTCGGTTTACCCCTTTCCTTTCCTTAATTTTGTAACCTATCGGGTTACCTCACGTTTACTTAAACATCCCGTGTTAAATCTCTCGTTACACATGATGGTCACATTACTCAATATATTACGGAACATTTTCCGTCTAATAATGTTATGCTAAATCGGAGTGTCTGACTCCGTTCTAGCCATTTTCGTAAAAATGACGATTTTGCCCTTGACGGGTTTTTCGTCCATTTTCTAACTTAACAAAACTCATAACTTAACTTTAACATTTCCTTACATACATAACATGCAAAATCACCACTAAGAAATGTTTCCCGACATCGGGCGTTTCGGGTCCGTTTTGATCATTTTTCATAAAATGACCATTTTGCCCTTGGTGTCATTTTCCTTCATTCTTTCCTTAACTGAGCTTAAAATCCTTAAAAGTTAGCATCCATCACAATGCATGTAATACAATACATAATATAAGTGAGACTGTCACTTACTTGGACTCCGAGCTACGCGGGTCCGGTTGTACCTCGCTGTATCTACAATATAGGAAGCATCCTCTACAGTGCTCATCGAGCTACCATACATGGCTAGGAATACTTCCTGGAGATCATACATTCTTTAACATGTCATTCTGGACTCCGATACTGCTGTTTGAATCGTCTCGATCTGCGTGCAGTCGGTATCAGATGATTTTTACCAGAGTGGAATTAGCTCGAACAGAGGATACCATTGCGTTTAGAGCGTCAAAACGAGTCGGAAGGCGGTCTCGGATCGTCAATTGGAGGTCCAGATCACAAAATCCCAAAACGAGCCTTCGTCGGCCGTTGACCGCCGTCAACTGCCCTCGTTGGTGGCTGGGCTTGAGCCTACCCCCCCCTAAATCGACCCTCCTGAGTCCATTGGTGGGGTCAATTTCATGAAATTTGGCCTCCAATTGCTCGAATCAAACACGGGATTCTAGGCCAAAACTGGCGATCCCGATTTCGACTTTCCAGCGATGGTGCCGTGAAATTGAGCTAGAGGAATCATTCCCCGTGGCTCTCTGAGCAATTCCCCCATGGTGGGGTTGCTCGACTTTGCATGGAATGACGGTTCCACCTCCACCACGGCGGCGCTCCAAGGCGGAGGCCGTTCTCCGCTTTCCCGTGGTGGTTTCGTGAAATTGGAAGCTCCAAGAGCTTCCCCATGAGCCTCTGAACGTTTCCCCCTCATCAATTTGGGGCAACGAGGCCGGGAATGGTGGCGACGGTGGCCACCACGGCGGCGGTGGCGGGCGGAGCTCGTTCTCCGGCAACCGTCCATTGGGTCGTGCAATTGGTGTGGGGCTTTTGATGGCCGGCCCACTCTGAAGCTTTTGGCACCGGCGGTGCACCTCACCGCCGCCGGTAACAGCGGTTCCCGCGGTGGTGCCACGGCGGAGCTAGGGCGGCTCCGTCGAAGGCCTTCCAGCTGAAATTGAGCTGGGAAAAACATACCCTCTTGCTCCTCTCATCACCCTGAGTCCATAGAGACCAAAATCACCTCGATTGATGGTCGGACGGAGGAGAAACCAGCTCAGGAAAAATGGCTTCCATCGCCACTTTGGGCGGCGCGTGGGCCTTCCTCCGGCGTCCTTTTGGGCTGCTCGGCACACCGTTGAGCTCAGCTCGTCGAGATCTTTCCAACGGTATGGGAGGTGTCGAAAACGAAGCTCAAAATCTCAAAGACACTTTTGTGTGAGGAGAGAGAAACTAGAGAGAGAAAGAAGAGAGAGAAAGTACCGAGTTTATCTCGAATTCCCTTTTTTTTTCTTTTTTTTTTCTCTTTTTGCTTTTATATGAAAAAGTGTGAAAAACATTTTTTACACAGTCCAATTCTGTACTGTGTGACTTTACAGCAGTCCAATTCTTACACTGCATTACTTTTACAGTGTAATTTTTACACTGCATAATTTCATCAGTGTATTTTCCTTACACTGTATTATTCCAATACCGTATAATTTCCATGTTATTATACAATATTCTTCCTTAATTTGCACTTTTATCTCAATTTAATCCTTAATTTAATGCATATTCCAGTGAATTAAAATTTCGGGTCGTTACAATCTACCCTCCTTAACAATTTTCGTCCTCGAAAATTAGAACCTTCTAGGGTAGTTCATCTTTTTATCCTCCTTTCGTTATTAGCATGCTTCCTTGTATCAGTACTTTCTTACCATATCTAAGCCTTCATCTTGAAACTTCAACGATTTCCATCATTTCATTGACATATTTCCTTGCATTATAACACCATACTTCTGCGGCGCATTCTGATTTTTCAACATCTGAGCGCAATTTCCCTTCATTTAATGGTTTAGCATCCTATTATGCATGCCATTCTTGAAAATAGGGCTTATTTCTAGCCAAATCACATCATCTCTATCTGAATATCAGGGTCATTTGACCACAAAATCCATAATCTTTCGGTTCCATATCCATTCTTGAATGACATTTTACCGTAACTTTCCTCATAACGTATCGATTTCCAGCTTTCATCCTCCAATCTGTGAGGTTTATGCTGACCGATATGGCATCATTATCTTGATCATGATTCCCATATGGGCAGTTACGAGCTCATTTGCATGTCTCAGCTCAGTTGCGGAGTGCTCACACTAAAAAAAATCGCGTATTCAGTCATCTAACGCCTTATGGCTCTCAAACATTCTCGTTCCATAAAGCACTAAAAATCACTTTGGGACCTCTTATTTCGTTATCGTGATCTACTTTCCTCGCTATACGTGTAGTCAATACCGAATTGACTTCTAATAGATTAAGATTTACTCATACGGAGACATCATTGTCGCCTAAACATCATAACGTTTCACGAGCTCATCTTCTTGATTCTTGAGCTGTCAGCCATCTGTTGACCATCATTGACCACATTTGACCATCGTTGACTTGATACCGTTGATGGACGATAACTGTCGTCGACTTGCAAAAACATTCTAACACGTAACATTACGTTCATCCTTTGACCTTTACCTTTCTCATCGTTCATCCAGATGTGCCGATATCAAAGGCTACATTCTCGGTATAAACATGTAATCGTTAAAAACTAACTTTCCTGCTTACTTAACTTAACTTACTTACTTGAGCTAGCTTAAGATTAAATAATATAGGCTCGGTCTGGTATGGCCCAATGACGCAAGCACATCGCCTACTCTTGCTGTACTCGTGCTTTTATCGTGCCTGGCATAATAGACTATTAAATTGGCCCATTAAGCCATTTAATTATTTTAATTTTTTTTGCATTGTAAAAAATTCTTTTTAACACTTTTCAAGTACAAATATTATATAAATAAAAAATAAATTAATTAAAAAATAAAAATAAACTTTATATTTTATTACCAAATAAAAGAACTTGATTGCATTTAAAATTCAATACGTAACTAAAAAAATATTAAGGTGAAAACAATTAATTATACTTATGGAGATTCTAATTTTTTTTTAATTAGAGAAATATGTAACATTACTATTACTAGTACATAATAAAAAATAAAAAAACTTATATTCATTGTGCCAACCCATTGTGCTCAATGGGTCGTGTTGTGCCGTGACATGCCCTGCCGTGCTCGTGCTTTTTGGTGTGTCGTGTCATGTCCAATCTATGTGTCTAAAACTATGAGCCTGATAAGACTCACCATCTCGTGTCATACTTAGTTCAGCCCAATATAACCTCGTGCAGTGTCATACTGTGCCCTGGTACTTGTTTGAGCTGCCCGGTCCAATTGACATCTCTAGATTAAACATTGCAAGAAATGGACAAAATGTGCACTTGTTTGATTATAAGTTTTAAGAGGTAATTCGATTGTTTTGTTAAATTTCAATAGACTCAATAAAGCTTTGTTTGGCAAAAAAAAAGAGGAAGAAAATTATAGAATGGAATCATGAAAAATAAAATATATAACCTATACAATGCAAGAGAGAACCTTTTTTTTTTTTTAAGGGTGAAAACTTATTTTTTTAATTGTTGTGTTTGATATAATTTTTTTTTTTAATCATCTCTTCATATTGGGGGAGGTTTTTTTTTTTAATTTTATTTTGAGGGATTTGAAAATCTCCAAACAACTAGTAGCAAAGCCCATGTCTTTTAAACAATGAAGGCTTAGGGCCTAGGTCCTTTACCATCTCATGGGTGGTCTGTGGCTTCAATGGGGAAAGGCCTCTAATAACTTCCATCGGGCTGGGGCATGAAGGATATCACCGAGCTCCTTTTTATTCTATCAAAAACTAGTGGTGGCACCAGATTTTTTATTTTTAAAGGGTCTCGAATGAAACCATAATTTTAAACAAAAATCCCAATACAAGTACTCTTTCTTCAAACTATTTGTTTATTTTTAACTCAAATGAACCAAGCTTCAGATTGAGTTTAATTTTCACTTTCTAAGGTTTACAAGCAACATAATTTTGAACTTTTATAATTGTAATTCATCAATTATTGGTTATATAGCAAATTCATGATTGAAAATATATACTCAAAGGTTAAAATTTTGAGGAATAATGGAAATGTTTTAGAAAAATATGTCATATATATATATATATATATGTTATAATTAGAAAAATTTAGGTGAACAAATTAAGGGAAAAAGAATATAAAACAAAATTTGGTTAGGATTAAATTAAAGTTCTCATCTTAATTCGAGAGATAGTTCCCCCTTTAGGATAGTTCCCCCTCTAGGTTTAAGGTGACTCTGTTAATACAAATAACTATAGAACAAAACCTTCCAATGATATTTTCGATTAAAGGTTCTTGGCTAATTTGTAGGTAGATAGTTCTTCTAGCTATTGCACAACATGTACTCTGAATATGTTTCCTCCTTATTTATAATCCATTTTTTGTTTCATGCATAGAGAACTTCTGAAACAATAATAAGAGCCATACTTTTTGAAGACAATGTCTCACTCATATATATATCTTTCATAGATTAATTTTTCTTTTCCTTTTCACTACGTAGTTCGAAACAACGATAAAAATATCGACATTGGTGGATATATCGGTACTTTTATTTTATAGAAATTTCAAGAAAATATCGATATCGATGGAAATTTTGACAAAAATTATGAAAATTTTAGATTAAAAACATTTCTAATACTTTAAGATACAATAAACATTAAATAAATAAATAAATATGATTTGCATAATAAACTCTAGGCATATTAGATTTGTCAATACTAAAAGAAAGTTCTATGAGATTCAAATATGGTTGGGATTTCATTTTGATTCAAACAATATTGATGGCATAATATATTATATGAGTATTGATGAATATGGTTATGAATACGTCCAATGTAGGTTTGTTGACTTCTTTTTACTATATTTCCATGAATAGAAAAACTATGAATTCTTCTAATTATTTGCATGAGATGGTGTTGATATGTTCGGATGAGGATAATTAAAAATTCTATAACCATCATAGTTTCAAAAGTCTTGATTGTATGGATAATAAGTATTTAGAGCCTCATTGGATGAGCTATTATAATTGGATCCCAAATTCATTAGTTGTAAACTCATAGAAATATTATTTTTATCCGATGTTATCATTCTTAATGTATATGGGACAAATATTCATTCATTAAAAGTATAAAATACTGATAGGTTATTTAAAAGAAAAAATCTATTAAATTTTGTAATTTTTGACTGATAAGATTGTGAAAATGCACATTTCTTAAAGTTAAATACTATTATTTTACATTAACATTTCGCATTAAATCCTCTAATTAATAGCATTTTTGTGTTAATTAGTATATTTATGTCTAATAATATGTTTTTAGTGGTTTTTATGTTTAATAATATTTTTAGTAATTTTCAGTGCTATTTTGGTATGTTAAATATGTATTTTGTTGGTAAATAATTAAAACAATACAAATAATACTATGTAATTTTATTTTGAGTCTTAAAGTCTTTATAAATAAGTTTTTAGTTTTTAAATTTTTCTATTATATTTATTATAATTTGTAAAAATATTTATGAGTCTTAAATAATATATTTGTTAAGGCTTGTAAATTTTAGAAGTGTTTACTTATTTGTCTTGTGTTTTGTGTGTTTTATTATAAAATATATATTTTTAAAATTATTGTAAATATTTTGTGTGTAAAATAATTAATTTTTGTGTATTTATTAATTTTAGATTTAAAATGTGAAGGAAAAAACGAACCTCAAATGCACAAGAAATAAAAAAGAAATCAAAAATTAAAAATGGTGCCATGTGGCAGCACAGGGACTGTTGGATTACGTCGCCCAAAGCATCCCAGCCGTCCATGTGTCATTGGCATGTGTCAGACCCCACATCAGTGTGCTTTTCGTATCCCTTGGATCAACTTACCAAGGCAAAACGAGCGGTTCGGATGTATCCTTGCGATCCCAGCTGCTCTCCGCGAATGCTCGCCGTATAATATCTCTCGGTCAATATATATGATGCTCTAGACGCATCCATTTTGTACAGGCGCCGCACCAAATTACCTATAAAAACAAGCACAATAAGCAACACAAATTAGCACAAAAAAAAAAAAAGAAAAATAATCTTGTCTTAATCGTATATGGTTTAGATCAAATGAAAGAGAAAAAATATAAATAAATAAATAAAATATAATAGAAATAATAATAATAAATTAAGTAAATAGTAGAAATTCTCTACTATAAATAGCCATAGGCTCCCACTTTATTCTGCAGTTCAACCTCTCTCTCCTGCCTTAGTTTCTTCTACGGAGCTTCTAGCTTAACAATACCCTTTTAAGGGAGGAGATGTTGTTAGGTAATCCTTTGACCCAATTTTTAATATTAAAATATTGCTCAACTTAATGAAGAGAGTTTGATGAAGCATAGAGATGGTTTTGTATGCATAAGACTTTAGTATGGCTTTTAAGACTATATTTATACTATAATGTTTATATTTTTATAGAATAAATTATATTTTCTAGGTTTTTAGTCATTATTATTAATGTTGTTGTGTTGCTTAATTCTTGCATAAATTCAGTCATGCTTTCTTTATGTAATTTAATTGTGTTACATAGTTAATATTAATAATAATGAAATTGTGCTTGTTTATTAAGTTGAGTTTTTGCTACATTATAGGCATGAACTGACACAGTAAATGTTCCGTAATACTTGATTTATTATTGACAGAGGATGACATATTGTGTTCTTAAACTATTTAACAAGACGAGGTTTTGTCGGAATTAATGCAAGAATTTATTCCATTAAAATATAATAATTTTGATATTATTATCATTTCTATCTTAAAATTATGTTAATTATAATTGTAGTGACATCAATTATAATTTTCATAGTAAGTGCACCATATCATTAGTGAGTGATGATTTTTTTTTTTATAGCAAAACACTTACTGTATCATAACTTGCTATACTGTCGCTTTAGGTTGACTTATAGAAATAGTTATTGTTCTTGTAATTAATGAGAAAAGATAGAATAAATTAAATGCTTTAGATAATTCATTAGAGTTAAAATATTATATCAGTTACGAAACATACAAGTGATTCTTGAAGTTTTACCATTTTAATTTTATGTTTTAAAATTGTAAAAAATATTTTTTCCTTTACAATCTCGTTAAAATTATCATTGTCTTTTCAACTGTTAAATTATCATTCTTTCAAATTACCACCTCTATGTGGATATGATAACTTTTCTATTCTATAAAATGTCCGCATTGAAAGAATCATTTTGGACGATGCGACACAAACATTACCAAAATTTAGTTAAAATTTCCACAATATGTATCAAAATTTGGCACAAAATACACTATAGATTTTTTGATATCGATATTTTACTGATATTTTTGATATTTCTCTTATATATTGTGAAAATCGATATTACAGTGAAGAGATATTTTAATACTTCGAAATTTCTAAAATTTTCATGAAAATTTATGAAATTTCACCAATATTTACATCCATGGTGCAAACTTTGATGTGGTTGAGTGTGGGGTAGAAAGGGGTTCAAAATAGGTACTTTTTGATGATATATAATAAAGTTTAATTTTATTTATTTGTTTACTATTATTATTAAACCGTTGAGATTTTCTTTTTCTTTTTGGAGTTACAATCTCCATATTACATTTTTTTTAAAATAATACGCACTTTTGCACGTTTGTAACTTTCCTTTCTTTGTTTTTTTTTTTTTGGGTAGGATACTAAAAGTTCAACGTTCATGTATTCTTCTTGAATAGTTTTAAAAAGTAGGGAAATGAACAACCAAAGTTGGATGAACAAAAGGTCAAAAAAAAAAAAAAAAAAAAAAGAAGATTGACAACGTCTCAAACGTACAAGTTAACCTACAAAAATAAGGGGAAAAAAAACCTAAAGCGGGTGCACATACAGCTATTTATATCCACACACTAGAACCCAGAAGATTTCCATCCTAAACCAAGTGAAAGCCATTAGTCAAATTTTTTTGCCCTTCAAAAAAAAATATGGGTCTAGAAATTCTACCATTTACTAGAAATGTGATCCTCCTCACAAATGCTGCTTTTGTTGGCGATTTGCAGAGGTGAGGGCAAAATCTATGTTCATCTCACCAACGAAGTGGGCCCAGGAACGAAGCTGACGGTCCATTGCAAGTCCAAGGAAGATGATCTTGATGTCCATGTGGTGGGCCCAAAAGGAGGCCATGGGTTCCGGTTTACGCTTCATATTATAAAGTTTTTATGAACTGCAATGATATATTAATTCAAAAAATATAATTGGAACAATTGCGTCTTTCGCTCTGTCTTCTATGGTATGGAATGGCCTGAAAATGCCCAGTACTTTGATTTTTACGAACAGAATAAAGAAAGAACTAGGTGTCATCATAGCCGTTAGGATTGTTGTTGGATCATCAAGTCCAATGGGCCTTATAACTGCAAAATGAAAAAAATTACAATAGATATCTAAATAATTATCATGAAATTAAAATCTAACACAATATTTAAAATTTTTTAAAAATATCTTTAATGATATAGTAATTATCTTAATGATATTACATATTGTATTATATAATTATATATAAATAATTTTAATGATATCATTACGATACATTTGTAGAATTTTTACAAATTATAATCATATTTCAATTCAATAAACATAATTGGGTCAATTGTCTCGTTAACCCCTGGAAATAGGCGGCAATGTTATCCTTGGCATTCGTGAACAATAATTTGGATCATGATTTTTCATGGCATATTATATATCATGTAATGCTCTATTGATTTATTTGGTTTTGTTTTTGTTTGTTTATTTGTTTTTATTTTTAATTTTTTACATTACAGAAGTGCACATGAATGCTTGTTCACTCAATTAGACGTACAGGCTTTACTTTCCTAGCATAAAAAAAAAGACGCATAAACTTGATAAACATTGCAAGAAATGGACAAAGAGAGCATTTGTTTGATATATAGTTTTTTAAGGGATAATTCGATTGTTTTGTTAAATTTCAATAGACTAGATAAAGCTTTGTTTGGTAAAAAGGAAAGAAATTTATAGAGTGGAATTATGGAAAAACTGTATACAAACAATACGAGGACAAAGATAACTTTTTTTTTAGGGGAGAACTTTTTTTTAAAAAAAATTGTTGTGTTTGATATAATTTATCTATTTTTTCATGATCTCTTCTAACAGAGAGAGGAAAATGGGCCCTTGAAAAAAAGTCGGAAATAATTCCCCTCCCCCCCTTTTTTTTGGATTTGAAATCCTCCAAACTCTTTATCAAACAACTAACGCTATAATAAATTTGAGATTATACGACTTTCATTTAATGATCGTTTTTCAAAAACCGTTAGGATAAGGTGAAAAAAACGCGACGAGTTACGCCCGCAAACATGAAAATCGTCGTGGTAAGTACGAAAGCTATTACGACGGTTTTTTAAAAAACCGTAGTGGTAGCTTATACTTACCACGACAATTTTTTAAAAAACTGTCGTGGTAGCTCACTACTAGAATTTTAAGATTATATAATCCTTATTTAACAACGTTTTTTCAAAACCTATCATGGTAAGGAGAGGTAAAAAGGTAAAGAGTATACCTGAAAATACGAAAACTGTTGTGTTAGTGTACGAAACCTTTCACGATGGTTTTTAGTAAAAACCGTTGTGGTAGGTTAATTTGGACGGGGGATTAAAAATTTCGAATAACGAACCTTTCACGACAGATTTTATAAAAACCGTCGTGAAAGGTTCCGCATCTTGGCGCGTGCTTAAATTTAGGTAGGGATTAAAAATTTTGAATATGCAGACCTATACGACGGTTTTTGTAAAACTGTCATGAAAGATTCTGCATCTTGACGTGTCCTTTAATTTGGGCGGGGACTAAAAATTTCAAATATGCGGACCTTTCTTGACAGTTTTTATGAAAACTGAGGTGAAAGGTAAATTTAGGCGGGGAACTAAAAATTTCGAATATGGGACCTTTCACGACGGTTTTTATAAAAACCGTTGTGAAAGGTTTTCGTATCTTGAAGCCTGCTTAAATTTGGACGGGGACTAAAAATTTTGAATATGTGACCTTTCAAGATGGTTTTTATAAAAACCGTCGTGAAAAGTTTCATATATTTAAAATTTTTAGTCCCTTGCCTAAATTTAAGCATGCACCAATGCCACGGCCTTCCTTATTTATTCAAAATTTTTCCAAATCAAACACTCTCTAACTCTTAAACTTGCTTCTCTCTCCACTCTCTCTCTCTAAATCCACCCCCCACGGCCCAACCATCAATGAACCCAGCCACCCATGACATTCCACGGACTTTGATATTCTCCTATCACTCCCTCCATGACCCCATCATCATTTGACCCAACCCCTAACAAACTTGGCGCCGTTTGTTTCCATTCGTTCTTGTCCCTTGACATTCCGCTTACTTACTGTTGTTTGACTCCTCCCTTGACGTTCTTTCAACTCCACCGCTGTTGGTAAATTTCAAACCATTAGTTTTAGTTTTAGTGTTATAGTTAGTTCTAAACTTAGTATTATTTAGTTATTTTAGTGTTATTTAGCGTTAGTTTTAGTTTTAATATTACTTACATTACTTTATTATTTGCCATTTAGTATGTGTTACTTGTATTTGATGTTTGAAAGAACTTTGAATAACATTTAGTATTTTGGTGTGAGAATATGTTACTTTTTATGTGTTTACGATGCTTAAATATTATTGTGATGCCCACCACATGCTTGATAAAAAGCTTCTACGACTATGTATTTGTGTTTATGTTTTAGTTAATTAGTTTTATTTTCAATATTTTTGTTAATTTTATTTATTTTTGTTATCGTTTCTTTACCTCACACATAAAGACATGGACTTAGACACCAAGAGTTCATCAACTCTTGTGCAAGCATAAAAAGAGTATATGACTTTACAATGTAAATATATAGATATATATATATATATATGATTTTGTAAAAATTTTATAATTCAATGTAATTATGTGATTATGAAGTCAAGGCATTATATTATAATGGTGAAAATATGGGACTATTCATATTATGGGAAATCAAAAATTTTGGTTTTTTTTTTTTAGCTTTAAACCAATTTTTTCACGAAGGTTTTAATAAAGCCTTACACGACGGTTTTTATGAAAATCGTTGTGTAAGGCATAACATACATGATGGTTTTCATAAAAACGATTGTGTAAGCTTAGCCTTACATGACGGTTTTCATAAAAACCGTCGTGTAAGCTCTGTGTAAGGCTAAGCTTACACGACGGTTTTTATGAAAACCGTCGTGTAAGCTTAGCGTTTTATGATGATGGTTTTTGGTGAAAACCGTCGTGATAGCCTCGTTTTAAGATCCTAGAACTCCGCCAAAATAAAGATTCTACGACCGTAAAAAACCGTTGTGAAAAGTTTTGTTGATACCACAACAGACAATTACACTACGGTTTTTTGATCGTCGTGAAAACATACCACAACGGTTTTAAACTATTGTGTAATCTACAGTTTCTATTAGTATAGTAGTAGAGCTTATGGTTTATTAGATGATAAAAGCCTACGACCAGAATCTTTGGTCGTCCCATCTTCAACATGAGGGGACCTTTTACAAATTTCATTAAAATTGGGGCATAAGGATACTACTTATCTTTTTTATTCTACTGAAAATTGATGGTGGAGCTAGAATTTTTTCTTTTCAAAGGGGGCATGAATGAAACCAACATTTTAAAGGAAAATCATAGTACAATTACCTTTTTTTAACTATTTGTTTTTTTTTTTCCAAATGAACCAAGCTTTTAATTGAGTTTAATTTTTACGTTTTTTAAGATTTATAGTTCACAAAATTGTGAACTTCTATAGCTTTTTCAGTGATCTTAAATTATTTAGCAGATGCTCAAAAGCTAAATTCTTGGGAGATAATCGAAATGTTTTAAATAATATATCATATATAACTCATGCAGTTAGAAAAATTCATGTGGACAAATTAAGGGGAAAAAGTGTAAAACAAAATTTGGTTAGGATAAAATTAAAGTGGTCATCTCAATCCGGAAGATAGCTACCCCTCTAGGTTCAAGGTGGCTCTATCAATACAAACAATTACAGATCTCTAAATCCTTCCAATGATGTTTCTGTTAAAAGCTTCTTGGGTAACTTGTGGACAAATTTTTCTGCCAGCTATTTTAGGCAACTCAACACAACATGAGGTCTGAATACGGTCCATCATTGTCTGTAATCCATTTTTTGTTTTCATGCAGAGAGAATATCCAAACCAATGTCAATAGTAGGGGCCAGACTTTCTTAAAACCTGTCTTCATTGATATTAGTTTTTATTTTCTTTTCACCACAAAGTTTTAAAAGGGATTCAGAATAGATGCTTCTCGATAATACATAAAGTTTAATTTCATTTATTTGTTTATTGTTATTATTATTTTTTTAGCTTCCAATTTAATTTGTAGCACTCATTTCCCAATGTACCTACCTGATTATATTGTCGTTTCTTGCTTTAAATTGATACTCCAAGTTTAATTTCATTTATTTGTTTTTTATTATTATTTTTTAGCTTCCAACTTGATTTGTATCACTCATTTCCCAATGTACCTACCTAATCATATTGTCCTTTCATGTTTTAAATTGATACTCCAACAGACCGTCCGTATATTGGTTATTCTTTGTCTTCTTTCCCCCACCCAAAAAAAATAAAAAAAAAGAAATTCGCTGTTTCAAAGGCAGTAGATACTGAACTTCTGCTGAAATTCTCGTCATATAATTGGTTTCCTCTAGAACAAAGCCGATATATACTTTTGCTGCAGTTTTTTTTTAATCGTTGTCTCTGTCTGCCTTGTGCGCCTATATAGAAGAGAATATTTAGGACTTTTGGCCAACGTATATATGTGTATATACATTTTGCGCAATTAAGTCGATAATTTTACACTATAACATACTTTTATTTGATACTGTAACATGTGAGAGGTTTATGTTATTGTATTAAATGAAGAATACAAAGCACGCAAAAAATATGCAATGATTATTCTCCTTAATTAATCAGAGTCCTAACATCCTAACCATGTGAAACTAGATTAGACAAAAAATGTCCTTCAACATTAATGCCTGTCACAAATGCACTACACGAATGCATGTATATGCTGATCACAAATCATGCTAATATAAGTTCAACTTCTTTAGATGGTGTTATACCATAAATTATGTCCATCCAAATTCCCACATAATCACTCGTGAAATTCATAACGTTATGCAGATCTTTCATTATAAGAAAAAGAAAAGAAAGAGAGAAAGGAGAATCTAAAATATGGTTGTCCGGGATAAATCTGGTCAAAAGTGAGAAAGTAGTGTCGTGTTGAAAGCCAATGATCACTTGCTTTTACATAATGGAAATGCTTTACACATCACATTAGACGTACAAGGACCAACTTTAGTCCTTTGAATATTGGAATCTTGATAGTTGGTTGCGAAAATAAACATATTTATGAAAATGACAAGGCTAATTTTGCATGCTAAAAGCAAAACAGATTCAGTTGCGCTGCGCTATTGCAAACTAGATTATCAATCTTGCAATTATTGTTAAAGTATAGTGACTCAAATTCAGTTTGACTTGACCCAAAAAGCTCATGATGCGACAATTATCGTGAAAAACAAATGTGAGGTTTTTTATGAGATTTGTGGTGGTAGCGGAGGGATTGAGTCGCTGTAACCCATCACTAATCTCACCCCTGCACCCCAGTACGAACCTTCATATTTTTGGGCTGTTTATTTTTTGTTTTTTTAGCCCATAAGATTTTGTTTATGCCTATATATATTAATAATTAATGAGACAATTGGCCTAATTACTTTTATTGAATTGAAATATGACTCTAATTTATAAAAATTCTACAAATGTCTCATAATGATATCACTAAAATTATTTATATGTAATTATATAGTACAATATGTAATATCATTAAAATAATTACTATATCATTAAGGATATTTTTAAGATATTTTGAATATTGTGTTAGATTTTAATTTCATAATAATAATTTAAACATGTATTGTAATTTTTTCTATAATGTATTGTATTAAAGTTTCATTATTATTGAATTTTAGCCTCTTAAATGTCTCCATCTTGTAATTTTCACAAATTTTGTGATTTTTTTCTCTTATGTGTGTGGCTTTTTTTGTTTTAGATTTTCATATAAATCTTTGTATGTTTTTATTTTTTATTTTTATCGTATTATTTTTGCAATAGTAATATAGCTATATTTGCAAGTATGTTGTGATATCAACACGCCTCCACGATCATACATACGATCAAGAGAAAGGAAGGCATTCACATCAAAGATGTTACTCTCATATAACGATGTTGTAAAGTCTAAAGCATGTGTCTGTCCATCTTTATATTAAAGATTTGTATATGCAAAACAACCTTTAATAATGAATTGAAGATTGACTGAGTCAGATGCCCAATCCAACGGACAATAGAACAAAAGCCAAACTCCAGATCAAACTGCCCCCACGATGCCCTCTCTCTCTCTCTCTCTTCCTGTTAAATATTTGTTCCCATTTCCTAAGCTGAACGCAACTTTCCAGGAGTGTGAGTGGAAAACCACCGGTACAACACTAACAACAAGGCGCCTATGGATTGATGGGAGTGGCACCACCACAATTGAGCCTCTATGGCGCATGTGTTTGTCACTATGATCACTGACACGCACACGCACACGCACACACACGCACATAAATATAAAGATATCTACATATATATATATACACACACATATATGTATATATATATATATATGATTGCGTGTCAATTTATGATAGATAATGAATAATAAAAGAGTATTTTTCCTGACACTACGAGGCCGCTGGTAATTTAAAGTTCTCTACTCTCAAAATGTTGACATTTTTATTGCTCAATGCTTGCAAATATTTCACAGCTTAGCGATTGGAGACATAATTTGGTGGTAATTATATATTTAACTTTAATATAATATGATATTTGAAAAAAAAAAGTTTGAACTAACTTTAGATAAAAATAGTTATAACATATGAGAATTATATATTTTTGCTTCATATTGTAGCATATGAGAGCTTTATATTGTAGCAACCAATAGTTTTGGTTGGAATTAAGATTGTTAAATGTCTTATAAATTGTACACTTTCCAAATCTTTTTTTTTTTTTTTTTTTTTTGTAGTTTAACCTCCAAGAAAAACACTTCTATTTTTATGACTATTAATAATTAATAAAGGATCCTATTTCCCTATAGTCATTAGTCTCTACATGTTAAGAGTTTCATGAGAGTCTACTATGAAGTCAAACGTTGTTTGTTTTTTTGTTTTGTTTTGTTTTTTGTTTTTTGTTTTTTGTTTTGTTTTTTTGTTTTTTTTTCTGTAACATGGATTTGCTATCAGAACCAGGCTATGCAAGGGGGACGACTGGGCCCACCATAATTTTGGTTTTTACCCTTTGATTAGTCTCCATTTCCATTTTCCACCACCGCCCGTGATCTCCCACTGCTTCCAATAATTAGCTAATAATTTCCCAGTAATTATAGTTTTCTTTAATGATTACATATTAATTCTATATTACACCACTGATCTTATCCTTAAACTTGGTGAAACTGCTTGCTATGACAACTTGATCAACAGATGAAGCAGAACTCTCGGATAAATTTTGAAGATAATATGAGAGTTATGTTCCATCCGACTTAACAACTCAACAATTGCTTTAATTCCAGAAGAAAATTAAAAAAAAAAAAAACTGCATCAAGAGAAACTAATCAATATTCAATGTCCTCGATTTTCAACGGAAAAATTTTTTTGTACAACGGTAAGAAAGCTGGAACACTGTCAGATTGATTAAAAACAGAAGGCATAATAATAAAATAACAAAACAGGGATGGGAAAAGAAAAGCATGTGCCACGTGATGTGATGGCAATATTGTAATTATAAAGGAATCCAAGGAAGAGAAAAAAGGAGAAATCAACTGTTCAATAAAAATGGAGGCAAGTGAGGACATGAATGTCCATCATCCACCATGACTAGTAGCATATTTTTGTCTTTTTCTCTGCAAGTTTTGTGCAAAATTTTGTTTTGGCTAACAATATTAACTGGGGAAGAAGAAGAAAGAAGAAGAAGAACAGAACCCATTAATGTGAGAATCCAAAAGTCTGTTGTAAACCAACTCAAAAGAGCAGCACTTAAATGCCTTTATCACACTCTCCTGCACGGTTCTTCTCCAACTACCGCCATTATATTTATATCCCCACCCTTCTAAGCTCCATATTCATTTACTGAAGCTACAACACCTCTTGGAACGTTATCATATCATTTCTCATTGTGGGTTTTTTTCTTTATCTTTATCTGCAAGTTCTCTTCCCAAGGTTCTTCTTCTCTGCATTTACTTTTTTCCTCTGTTTTCCTCGGAAATTGCCCAGGGAAAACACTCTTTTTTGAACTAGTTATGGGTTACTGGATTGTGTCCCTTTTGTTCTTGCTTTGTGGGTTTTTTTTTTGAGAAACTTGTTTTGTTTATACAAGTTCAAGTAACTTTTTTTTTTTAATCTTAAAGTTTCGAACTTGGACTGTCAGGTTTTTAATGAAGGTAATGACTTCCATTACTCTCAGGAGCATCTGGGTAGCGACTTGAATTACTTGAATTTGAATGAAGAGGCTTATTTTTCTTCTCTGTGAAACTTGGTGGCTACTAATTATTTCTGAAAAAGAAAAGAGTTTGTTCATGCAATGGGATTGTAATCTTGGTTCATGTTCATTTTATTTTTTATTTTTTTTGAGAAACTTGTTTTGTTTATACAAGTTCAAGTTTAAATTTTTTTTTTTAATATTAAAGTTTTGAACTTGGACTGTCAGGTTTTTAATGAAGGTAATGACTTCCATTAATCTCAGGAGCATCTGGGTAGCAACTTGAATTACTTGAACTTGAATGAAGAGGCTTATCATTCAATTTCTCCAGAAGAAAGTACAAACGACATTCAAGAGCTTTCTTTTGTTTGCTGATTCCAGAAGATAATCTTCAAGGAGGTCACTTTTTCCCATCTTTAATTCCGGGGGAATTTTTTTTTTCTCCTCTGTGAAACTTGGTGGCTACTTTTTAGTTCTGAAAAAGAAAAGAGCTTGTTCATGCAATGGGAGTGTTCTTTTGGTTCATGTTTCTACTTCTTTCAGAGGTCATTTTCCTTCCTTGTACCCACCAATTGCAAACTTCCCAGAGCCAAGTCTTACAACAACTAAGGAACTATTTGGAGTATCCTTCATCGTTGGATGTTTGGGAAAATTACAATGGAGATTTCTGTGAGTTGTCTTCTTCTTTACAGACGAGCATCTCCTGCCAGGACAATTCGGTCACTGAACTCAAAATCATGGGAGACAAAAAGGGTGTTATTAGGAGGGAGTTTTATGGATTTGCAATTCCCAATCAGACTCTCTCAGAGAGGTTTTCCATTGACTCATTTGTCACCACATTGACAAGACTACCAAGCTTGAGGGTTCTCAGCTTAGTGTCTCTGGGAATTTGGGGTCCACTACCTGATAAGATTCATAGACTATCTTCACTTGAAGTGTTGGACTTGAGCTCAAATTTCATGTTTGGTTCTGTCCCACCCAAGATATCTACAATGGTTAAGCTCAATTCTTTGACACTTGATGGCAATTATTTCAATGATACTGCTCTTGATTGGTTGGACTCACTGTCAAATCTCACCATTTTGAGCTTGAAGAACAATCGGTTTCAGGGTCACTTTCCTGATTCAGTTACTAGAATTGGGTTGCTTACTGATTTTGCCATGTCTGGAAATGAGCTTTCTGGTAGCTTGCCTGATTTGAGCTCCTTAACTAGTCTGAGAGTTCTGGATTTGAGAGACAATAATTTGGATTCTGAGTTGCCACTAATGCCTAAAGGATTGGTCACGGTTCTTCTCAGCAAGAACTCGTTCTCAGGTGACATTCCCGCGCATTTTGGTGATCTCGTGCAGCTTCAGCATCTTGATATGTCACACAATTCTTTAAGTGGGATTCCCCCATCTGCCTTGTTCTCTTTGCCAGACATCAACTACTTGAATTTAGCATCAAATAAGCTAAGCGGGTCCCTTCCGGACCAGCTAAGTTGTGGTGGCAAACTCGGCTTTGTTGATATCTCGAGTAACAGATTGACTGGAGGAATTCCTCCTTGTTTGGACAGTAACTCAGATAAGAGAGTTGTTAAACTCGATGGAAATTGTCTGTCTGTTGATTCCAGGCATCAGCACCATGAACCATACTGCAGAGAAGGCATCAAAGGGGAGAAATCACTGACGGGAACAGTAATAGCTGTAGTAGTTGCTGCCATCAGTGGAGGTGTTTTTGTTTTGGTGCTTTTGGCAGTTGGAGTTCTCTTCTTGTGGAGAAAATACCGTTCAAGGAAGACTCTAAAAGAGCAGCATACATTGCCTAAACAGCAGGATAATCCACCTTCAGTGGTTTGTTCTGAACTCGTTACAAGCGCCAGTAAGTAGTTGATTGGTCCCTCATTTAGTTGCCATTTTGTTTATTTCAGTTTATGCGGAAGTTATGAAACGGGTCTAAACTATAGGTGATGTAAATATTTTTTGTTCTCCTTTATGTTTTCAGGGTTCATCTCCCAAACTGCAAAGCTTGGGACACAAGGTACCCCGGTCTGTCGATTGTTCTCTTACGAAGAGTTGAGAGTAGCAACCAACAACTTTGACAAGTCTAAATTTACTGGTGAAGGCTCCACAGGGAATGTAAACTCCAAACTCAAATGCAATGTTCATGTTTACTTTGAAAAGAAAAATATATTGTTGATCATCACACTTGTAATTACTGTAGGCATGCGTAATTTAAAGTTCAGAAGGAGTACACTGAATTTCTAATTTCTAATTAGCACCTAAGCTCTTTTGCTTTTGGATTTTATATCCTTTCTCTTAATTTAAAAGTTCTACATATGCTATAATTCTCTCCCAAAATGCTATAACTGTGTCAATGAGAGAATTACGCTATCAAACATGGTTCAACTAAGAATGTTTATAACCAATTCTGCTTTTGTTTTTCCAGCTTTACAAAGGGAAACTGGAAAATGGGACCTGTGTTGCTATACGATCTCTGGCTTTCATGAAGAAATATTCGATGCAGAACCTGAGAGTTCGGCTCGAGTTTCTCTCAAAGCTTCACCATCCAAATTTAGTTAGCCTCTTGGGTTATTGTACTGAAAGTGGCGGGCAAGACGATTTCAGTGCCAACAAAGTCTTCCTTGTGTATGAGTACGTGCCTAATGGGAATTACCGTGCCTATCTATCAGGTACTAAATCCATTGACCTTTTGAAAACCTTGTTGATCAAAAGATGGCCCTGCATTCTAGTCTTAACCCGGCTACAAGTATATGCAGAAAATTGTCTCGAAAGGGCTCTCAAGTGGTCTGATAGATTAACAATTTTAATTGGAGTTGCCAAGGCTGTGCATTTTCTGCACACTGGGGTTATTCCGGGCTGTTTCAACAACCGACTGAAGACAAATAACATATTGCTTGACGAGCATGGGATTGCAAAGCTGAGTAACTACGGGATATCCATCATCAAAGAAGAAATCGAAAAAGTCAAGGTATGTTTCTTGACCGTCTGATACTGTTGATTCTTCAAATAATGGTTTGATCCTAAGTGCTGTGCTGACTGACACATCCTTGTTCATTCCGTAGGCCAAGGGAGAAAGCCAAAAGCCAAGGTACTGCAAAATATGCGTGTGTTTATAAATTATGATTATATGTTAAGAATATTTTGTCCTTACTACGAGATAAAACTATAGTCAGTTTAGCATTCTTGGTGATTTTTTTTTTTAGTATTAAATAACTAGAACCAAGAATTCTACATTTTGACTGCTCAGGCCAAACATATGCTTCTTGGTATAGTCAACAATCTTGAAAGAGTGTTCTTAACTTGTTTACACGTAAAGGCATCCACTTCATACACACACACACACACACACACACACACACATATATTGACTTTATAAATTCACTTGCTGTTATAAATTAATTGACATTGTAATGTCTCTTTGGCAGCCACAGGAAAAATCTTGAGGATGATGTTTACAACTTTGGATTCATATTACTTGAATCACTTGTTGGGCCAATAGTAAGTGGGAAAGGAGAAACGTTTCTGCTAAATGAAATGGTATGCATAATAAAGACAACAAAAATCCAATTTCACTGCTTTCAAGACGTTTTAATTCTTGTCCATAATTTTTCATACCTGGTATTTTTTGTCATGAACCAGCAGACGTCCTTTGGCAGTCAAGATGGTAGGAAAAAAATAGTAGATCCAATTGTGCTGACCACTTGTTCACAAGAGTCACTGTCCATTGTGGTGTCTATCACCAGGAAATGCATTTCTCCTGAACAGTCATCTCGCCCATCCTTTGAAGATGTTCTTTGGAACCTACAATATGCAGCACAAGTTCAGTCCACGGCTGATGCTGATCAGAAATCAGATTCCACATCACAGTCCTAAATCTCAATGTTTATAATAGGCTCTCCATAACACCTCACAACCATCCATTTTACACAAGCAATTGATCCCTTCTATTGAAACACACGTGGCGCCGGCCACATATGGGCCCCACCTACCCACTCATGTGCAAGTGGAGAGATGTGTGGTTGTTTGGGGGTGTCTTCATCAGATGGTGATATGTAGAGCATTTGTAAAGGCCATAATTGATTGCACAAGATAGAAGTATAGGATTTTTTCTATTATTGTTATTTTTGTAGGCCAAACTTTGCATGGATATGTTTGTTTTTATTATAGGAGTGATGTGAACATTTGTGCAGTGGCAATAGAGGCTAAGAAAAGTGTGATTTAAATTCTAGAAATCCTTTTTTTCCCCTTCGATTGGAAACAAACTCAATACTGAACTGGATAACAGTGGAGCAAAAGCAAGAAACACAAGCTTGGATAAGCAGTTGGGGTAGTGGTAAGAGCAAGGAAATAAGGGGAGTCCAGTCTACAGGTCATGGTGTTACCTTCTCCTGAAGGCTTGATTTGCTCATGAATTTTTGGTGCTCTTCTTGTGTCAAAATCTGGTGATGAGAAATATGTACCCTTAGAAATATGAAGTGGACCTAAAATTGGTCTAACAAACTGTAATAAGTAAAAAGAGAACCACTAATGAGTTGGTGTAACAACAAAGATGATTGTCCTTCTTCTCCTCTTAAAATGGGCACAAGCTTCGATACTTTACAACCCTATTTTATAACCCCTGTTCAACCAATATGGTGTATTGTGCTGAGTATGTGGTGGCATGAGTAAAAATTGAGTTCATCATTTGAATAAAACTGTACTAGGTTTTTTCTGTTATATTAATAGGTGTTGAGATTTTTTAAGTAACAAAAGGGGTGAGGAGTCTGATTACACCAATAATTTTTTTTAAACAAAAAAATATACGAAAGTTAAAGATAAAATCAGAAGGCCATACTTGGCCAAAAAAAAAAAGGTTATGGTAACAAGGCCATACTTTTTTGTTGTGGCTTCACCACTTCTTTCCAAATATCATCATAGCCATCACCAGCAACAGAGGTGATAGGCCATTGGACATTTCAACCAACTTTCCTCTATTTAAGCTATTGCTTGATGCTTAGAGTTGAAGCTTACGCTTCATTTTTATTTGGTAACTTGATACAACTTCCTAGACCACTTTGGTCCTTTGTTCAAGAGCCAAAATACAGGTCAGTTTGGTGAATGGTGATCAAGTCCTGCCCCAGTTATTGGGCCATTTTTTGGCAGTTTATCTAAACATTTATCTTCAATTCCATGCAAAAAATATTATTCAGTTGGGTGAGAAGATCTGAGAACTATTTCAGTTCCTAACTTACCAAAGGCTTGTTATTATTATTATTTTTATTTTTTTTAATTATGGATTATGGGCCATGGACGTAGACCAAAAGGGTGAGTTGGAATTTCTTAGATTGTACGTCTCACTTCAGTATTGAAGCAGACCTAACGTTATAATTGTAGAAATATGGGTGAACTATGAAGAAAGTTGAAGCTCGTAATGGAGGAAGATCCAGTTGCCAGATAACTCTTTTACACTTGTCTTTTTATTTTGTTTCGGGGTTAATTTTAGTTTTGACCTTGAAGAACATCAGCTGCTGTTTCATTTTGATTCTTAAAAATTTTAACCGACAAATTAACAGTTTTTGAGCTTTTCAAATATTATGCTAACAATAACTCTGCAACAAAAAAATCAAAGACTGATGATTTCATTAAATGAGATGTATGTGATTTAGTATAAACACGTGTCTAAATTAGACTACATCCAAAAATAATTTTACTAAATTAGATTTTATTAACAAATCATGTGTGCCTTGCGTGATGAAATTTATTAGATTTTAACATTTCTGTTGTAAAAGTACCGTTAGTGTAATATTTAAAAATTTAAGAGTCAAAGTGAGATAACTGTTTTTTTTTTAGGGCTACAAATGAAATTAGCCTTTTGTGTTTTTTAGTTTGTTTTGTTTTGTTTTTTTTTTTTTTTGGGGTGTGGGTCATGCGGTTAGGTTTTCAACTAGTGAAATGTTGCTTTTTTAATTTTCTTTGAAGTCATTGTGGTGTGGTTGGGTAAAAGAAACATTCACATAAATAACAAGCCTCTCTTTTCGGACCACGAAAGGGGTGTTTGACAAAGTGGTTTTTACCACAATCTCAGTTATAAACAGTAAAAAGTTCTCACATACTACAGTAACAAAAAACAAATTTGCTACAGTAAAAAGTTCTCACATGCTACAATAAAAATGGTTCCCATCATTAGTTTTCACCACTCTTTCAAACACCCTAAAAATTGAATAACCAACAACGTCCTACTTCATGAATTATTAATTGGAAAACTAAGCACCTCATAGATCCATCACAAAGATGATAAATACATATCAAGGATTTCTTTTAGCTTCAATTCATCATTCACTAGATTAATTCTTTGAAACGACAATATTATTAATGAAATTGTTTTTTCACATATTTAATAGTGGGCTCTAAGCCCAAAAACTTTGGCGAGAGTCGGTGGGACCCACTATTTTGGGGGCTGTGTTTGACTGCTATCTCTAGCCTTGTGTCGGTGGGTGTCGCCCCAGAAACAAACGCGCGCGTCTTCCATGATTCCACGCCCGATTGAAGCTCCGGAGCATCAGTCACATTCGCAAGAATGACAACCGAGTGTGGGTGTTAATGGCCTAATTCAGTAATTTGATATTATTTTAACATATTTTAAAGAGTATCTGGTTGGGTTAATTATATAATTATATTTTTTAATTTTAATTATTTTTTATTTTATTTTATTTATTTTTAAAAACTATAAATGTATTTTTTAAATTTAAAAAACGTGTTTCAATTTCATCTCTATAAATAGAAAAATTTAATAAAATGACATAATTATCTTTAAGCAGTAATGAAAAATATCTCATGGAGATAAAAACATAAAAACTCTTAAAACAAATATTAAGTTCTTAAGCTTTATAACTTTTTAAATATTAAAATATTTTTTTAAAATTTTCTCAATAAAAAAATATATATTTTAAAAATAAACTCGGTCTAATTAAGGGGATGCTTGTTTTATCTTCATATTTTTTTTATCTAAATTGTCTACGAGAGATAAAATTAAAACAATTTTTTTAAATTCAAATAATACCTTTATAGTTTTTAAAACAAAGAATAAACTAAAAAACAGTTAAAACTAGAAGATATAGTTTTACAATTAACTTTACTAATGGTTTAGCTACATGTTTTAAAGAATCAGTTTTTTCAAAAAGTCAATGGCTCCTTAACCAGATTTGGCTTAATCAATTATTAATTGACCATCAAATTATTAATCAATATTGGTTAAATATTTATCATATTAATATTTAGTGATTGATTATTGAGTAATTGGTATGAACAACTTTAAAAAATTATTTCTTTAATTAACAAAACTTAAAACAATTTTTTTTTTTTGAATTTGAAGATGAGAGATTTAAACTCTTCATTGTATGTTGGAGTTGGGTATGATATTATAGTTAAGCTGTACCCCTTATAAAACTTGAAACAATTAATTAAACAATACTAAAAAAGAAGGCCATTTTCCTACATGTTTCAATTATATATGTGTCTTAATACATGAGTTACCGCTAATGTTTAAACCTTTGTCTTACACCCTTTGATACACGCATCCAACCACTTGAGATAGTCTCAAGTGGCCATGTTCCAAATATAATTGATTATTGTACATAAAATTCTTTGCCCGTACACTAATTTACAATTATCTTGAGAAATTAAAAAAAATTTATTTTTAATTATGTTTTTATTTTGTTTTTTTGACAAACGATTTAAACTTTACATTTTATTATAAAGTTAGGTATGAAATATGGCCAAGATATACCAACATTCATAACTCACGGCTAACTAACGAGTTGTATGTGAAAAACACAACATGAACTTAATATTTGTCACCAAAAAAAAAAAAAATTTCCTGACAAAGCCACTGATTCAACTCGGATATGTCACACACGCCCTTCAATGGCGCGTCAGGAATATAGACGTCCTTACAAATGTCCATGTAGATTAGGTGGAAGCATTTCCGCCAAGGCGTCACTATCCAGCCAACTGGAACGACAACGTCAACCAAAGAAAATCCCAAATTTTTAAAAAAAAAATTCTAACCAAAACGGTTTCGTTTATCTCGTGTCAGATCAACAATTGGCCAACCCTAAGGCCTTTTTTTTTTCTTTCCCTTAATTTTTTTTTTTATTCTTTTTCTAAACTTAACTGGGTGTTTGAAAAAGTGGTGGGAATCATTTTTATTATAATATGTAATAATTTTATATTATAGTAATTTTTTTTAATTGTTATTGTAATTATAAATTTTTTTTTGTTATTTATAGCTAAATTTATAAATTTATAGGTGGTTAAACATGATCGTACATCCCTTAAGAAATAAATATATCTTCCTGCAAAAAATTCTCCCGTGTCAGCTTCACTCTTATTATAATGAAGGCAATGTTTTAATAGAGACATTCGGGTCTCTCTCCTTCACTAAAACAACCTTCTCAAGCTCGCATATCTAAGCTAAAATCTCCCCAAAATGCTTCTACTCTTTCATCAACACTGACAAACAATACCCTTTTCATCTTCTCTGCATTTCCACTATTTTTGGGCTTCTATTATATGCTGGTAAAACATCTCATTTTGCACCCTTTTTTTCTTTGTTTTTTTGGTGGGCTAGTTCAAGCGTCATTTTCAGTAGAGTTTCTATCATTTCTCTTACTTATGTTTCTTTGGGATCAATTTTTTCAGCTTGCATTGTTATAAATTTACTTGCTTTGAGCTGCTTTTAATTAGAAAATTGATTTTTTTGGTTGCTTTTTGCTCAATGTTTACTTGGATCTGAGCGCCAGTGAAGATTCTCCGAGAATTATTCAGTCTAGTTATTCACTTCTGCATTTCCATCTAACTCATTTTGTCGTATTTGTATCTAATCTTGTGTATCATTATAAGCTGTTAAAATGAGGTCAGTTTGTAATTAAAGCAATCTTTTTTTTTTTAATTATTATTATATTCTCTTGATGCTTAGTTGAGCCCAATAGCTATTTTGTCGCTTGAGTTCTTTCATATGTTTATTGGCTTTTGATCTCCCATAAAATTTCAAATTGGGTTTATTGAACATTTGCATTTTAAGTGAACATTGTGATAATTGTAATCCAAAACTTCTTTATTGAATCACATGTTTGTGGGTTTTGTCTTATGAACTTGTTGGAATTTAGGGCGCTTTGTGATTGAAGTTATTGAAACCGCATTGGCGAAAAGTAGTCTCTAGAGTAGAGGAAGTCGGCTGTTTATGCAATTATGGTTATAGGATTGAAGGCAAAGAACAGGAGGAGCCCCACAGTTCATATTGATTATTTACTCCATATTCAGGGGATTAAGCCTTGGCCACCATCACAATCACTTAGATCACTCCGAGCCGTGTTGATTCAGTGGGAAAATGGAGACCGATGTTCCGGCTCAACGAGCTCCGTTGTTCCATCAATTGGGTCCCTTGTAGGCGAGGGCAAGATTGAGTTCAACGAATCTTTTAGGCTTCCCGTGACTCTATTAAGGGACATGTCGGTCAAAGGTGGGGATGGCGATGTGTTCCAAAAGAATTGTTTAGAGCTCAACTTGTATGAGCCTCGTAGGGATAAGACCGTCAAAGGCCAGTTATTGGCTACTGCCGTTGTAGATTTAGCAGATTACGGTGTTTCGAAAGAAGCCGTAAGCATTAGCGCTCCAATGAACTGTAAGAGGAGCTTTAGGAACACAGATCAGCCTGTTTTGTATATTACTCTTCAGTCAGTTGAGAAAGCTCGCAGCACCAGCTCCTTGTCCAGGGACAGTCTCTCAAGAGTGATGTCAATGGATAATGCTGGTGGAGAATCCGTTTCAGCCTTGATGAATGAAGAATACGCGGAAGAAGCTGAAATTGCATCTTTCTCCGATGATGATGTCTCCTCCCACTCATCTGTTACAGCTTCTTCTACTGCTATAGAGTCTAATGTGGGATTACATCCTCAGAATGTAGAGGTACTCGTTAATTTTATTTTTCTTATTTTATCTTTGGGAGATAACTGTTTTTGTACTTCCGTTTATTATTTTTTGTCCACTGTTATTGTTACTATCGATGTTGCATCGTATAATAAGTCGGGGAAATTGTATCATTGTCAACATGCGCTGTGTTAACCTAGATTTTTGAACTAAATTGCAGAATGCAATTGACACATTGACTAATGGCACTGAAGGGGGTAATAAGAAATGTGCAGCAGCATCAAAACTATCGCTTCAAAAGTCAAATCTGGTCTGTCAGAGTCCACCACATGAAGATAGGAAGGGAAGTTCATCGTGCTCCTCGTCAGTAGACTTATCTTCTGATTTGGGAAGTCCAGTGAATAATCATGCTTCAGTATCCCACTCTCCCAACTCAGGTTCGGTAAAAATACCGAAAGATGTTGATTCACATACTTTTCATTCTTCTCCTTCGTCCTTAAAGAGAGTGAAAAGTAAAGACGGTGAACACTTAGCGGAAGAGGTTAATGCAGATGTCATTGATGGAAGAAGTGAAATTACATATGGCGCTCAGACAGGTGAGAAGCTTGGTTTTAGCGGTGACTCTCAAACTAATGAAAAGAATGATGGGCGAACTAAAGAAATTAGTAGAGATTTCTCAGAGGAGGCTGCAACTAGTGAGGAAAGCTATGATAGCTCTATGGAGGACAACGAAAGAAAGAAAGAAGAAGAAAAGATGAAGGATGAATTGTACATTGAGCAATATATTACCAGAAAGCAGTCATTTGGCAGTGATACATCATCTCCAAGCAGAGGAATTCTTGGAATCAATGAAAATGTCCTGAAAAGTGAAAAATTAAAGCATGTGAAATCTGTTAGAGCGGACTCAGCTAGGAACGGATCAGTTAGTAGTAATCAGAATGCAGATATTAAAGAAAGTGGTGTTCAGGGTGATGCACAGAGCAGTGTAGGTAACCTCCGACTCAAGGAACGAAAAGATGCCAAGGTGTATCCAAGAGATACCAGAAGTGCCATTTTAGAAAGCAAGATGCAGCAATTGGAACATAGAATTAAAATGCTTGAAGGAGAGTTGAGGGAAGCTGCTGCTGTCGAGGCTTCTCTTTATTCGGTAGTTGCTGAGCATGGCAGTTCCGGAAGTAAGGTACACGCACCAGCTCGGCGCCTTTCCCGGCTCTACCTTCATGCTTGCAGGGAAAGTTCCCAGTCTAGAAGGGCCAATGCAGCTAGAAGTGCTGTTTCAGGACTCGTTTTGGTTGCAAAAGCATGTGGAAATGACGTCCCAAGGTATTGAGATTGGTGGACAGAAGTTGGTCTGTCCATATTACTGTTATCTTTTAAATAATATAGAATCACATGTTTCATTTCTGATTTTTTCTTTTGTGTGTGTGTGTTTTTTTTTTTTTTTTAATTTTTTTTCTCCTTGTGTTCATCTCAGGTTAACATTTTGGTTGTCAAATTCCGTTGTTTTGAGAACGATAGTAAGTGAAGCTGCTGGAAAACAGGAGCTTCCACTTTCTGCTGGACCCTCTATCAATAGGAATAGCCCTCAAAAGGTAAAAGACAAGGTATCATCTCCATTAAAATGGAAGATGTCCTCACCCAGCAAAAGGGATGCAACGGAACTTTTGTACAGCAGGTCTGGCAACTGGGAGGACCCACATGCATTTACATGTGCCCTCAAAAAGATTGAAGCTTGGATATTTTCCAGAATTGTTGAATCTATCTGGTGGCAGGTCAGAATTTATTTTCTCTCTACTTGTTGCCAAGTTTTCAATGTATGAAGCAAAGGTTTTGTGAACTTTTATATATTATTAAACTTTTCCTGATTCTTTCCGTTATTACTTGCAGACTTTGACTCCACATATGCAGTCTGTTGATGCAAAGGAAAGTGATAAAAATGATGATTCTGTGGCAACTAAAAGCTATCGTAGGAGATCGTCTGGCTCAGGTGATCAAGAGCAAGGGTGCTTTTCATTAGACCTGTGGAAGAAGGCTTTCAGAGATGCCTTTGAAAGACTTTGTCCTGTACGTGCTGGAGGGCATGAATGTGGCTGCTTGCCCATGTTGGCTGGATTGGTAGATTTATGTGCTCTGATATTCCTCTCTTTTTTGGAGTAGGGAAGTAAAAACTAGCAGCTGAAATAATGATTCCTACAAAAGAATGTGTTATCTTGGGTTTCTGAAGAGAAACGATAACCATTTTTTTTTTTTAATGGAACTAGGTGATGGAGCAATGCGTGGCTAGATTAGATGTGGCAATGTTCAATGCCATTCTTCGAGAATCGGGTGATGAGATCCCAACCGATCCTGTTTCTGATCCCATCAGCGATTCCAAGGTCCTTCCTATTTCATCAGGGAAATCAAGCTTTGGGGCTGGTGCACAACTGAAAAATGCGGTGAGCTATAAGAATTGTGTTTGTCAAGCTCACTTCAATGTCCAGTCATCAGTCTTTTATCCTCTTGCACATGCTTTGGTTCATCTAACACTTTCGATCTCTTGATGTTATTGCCTATCAAGTGATGAAAGGAGGAGAGTGATGTGGAGTTTTGTTTTTAACTTCATAAAATAGTGCTTTGAATTGCTTTCATCTCTATTTGTGTTTTATGGATATCTACGTTCTTTAACTGCTTCAGTTCTAAGTTCATTTTTTTCCTTTTGGATATTAGATTGGAAACTGGTCTAGATGGCTGACCGACCTATTTGGCATGGACAATGAGGACTCTCTTGATGAACTGAATGGCCATGACGACAACGACGAAAGACAAGATACATCCTTCAAGTCCTTTCATTTCCTTAATGCGTTGAGTGACTTGCTGATGCTTCCAAAGGACATGCTCTTAAGTGAATCCATTAGAAAAGAGGTTCAACACTTGAGCTTAGCCCCTTCCATTGGTCTCTCTTTGTATGCTCTACATTGTGCAATTTATTCACACCACTAGATTTTTTATTTCTGAAGGTATGCCCCACATTTGGTTCACCATTGATTAAGAGGATCCTCGAAAACTTTGTACCAGACGAATTTTGCCCTGATCCAATTCCTGATGCTGTGTTTGAAGCTCTTGAATCCGAGGTTAATGAGATATGGCCATGCTATAATTTATTGCCATATTATTCTTTTTTTATCAGGTTTGAGTAAATCATGGGAACATTACAAAAGCCACCTTCGAGTTCAAGTGAAATGAATGTTCAACCTTACAATTTCAAGGATCTCAAAATTACTAATCTCTAAAAAAAATTCACGCCTAGTGTCATATTCAGTAAAAATTTGATGGGTGTTGTCTGAAAATAAGGTTGGCGTTAGCCATGTCTATGCGGAAATGTAGTAATGTGAACCTGAAAAATCATCTATCTTAATGAGATTGAGTTAATTAAAAGGTTTCAGACTGGAGGAATTTAAAGGGATTTGTAATCTGAAGGGATACTTTGTAATTTATGAAAATTTAAGGTTAATTGTACACTTGATTACGTAATTTTCTCATAAATCACTCAAATAATAATAAAAAAATGACTATCATGATTTTGTTTACATATAGGATGCTAGTGAGGCAGGAGAGGAGGCTGCCACAAACTTCCCATGCAATGCATCTGCAATTGTGTACTCTCCACCTTCTACAGCTTCCGTTGCCTGCGTTATTGGAGAGGTTGGAGGAGGTGAGGCACATCTGAAAAGAAGTGGGTCCTCGGTGCTCCGAAAATCCTACACAAGTGACGACGAGCTTGATGAACTCAACTCACCATTGGCGCTGATCATTAATGATGGTCCCCACTCTTCTTCACCGGTTCCTACAAAGTCCAGCTGGATTTCTAAGGAAAACAACAACCAAAATGCCATCAGATACGAGCTACTTCGTGATGTATGGATGGAAAGCGAGTGAAAGAACTAGTTAACTACTACTATATACGTGTTCATAAAGATTTTTTTCTCTCTTCTTTTTGAGCTTGTAAATCTTGACCTTATTAGAAGTCATAGGTATCATTGGTTAGGGAAAAAAAAAAAAAAAGAGAGGTAAATATGGCAGTGTTCAAGGATGATTCAGACCTATCTCATGGGTGTGTGTTGAATAACGACGAGGAAATAAATTTTGATGGTCATAGTTGTTCGTGGTTGATTTTTTCTAGTAAAAACGACAATGTAATTTGCGATTGCGTGTTGGTGTTTCTAGTTAATATTTTTCTAGCAGGATCCACAAATCAACGAACCGGAGACAGAAGAAAAGTGATCATATTCTTCTTGTGAAGTCGTAATACCGCATCGACCAGAAGTCATATGATGCGGCCTCTATAGATCCATCACGAGGCGTTTTCGCTTCGTCCAGGTGAATTTCTAAAAATAAATAATAAAAAAACCGTTGGAATTGAAAGGCCGCAAAAAGTAAAATTCGAGTGTGTGACTTTTTTTTTTTAAATTTAAATTTTAATTTTTTGGCTTTAGCAGCCAATTTCCGACCTTGAACCTACATTTTTTTTTTTTTGTTTTTCTTGTTTTTTGGTGGTTCCGTGTTCTATGATTCGTCTACAATACCTGTTAGAGTAAGGTGACATGAATTCAGTTTGACCCGACCCGAAAAGCTCGTGGTGTGACAAATTATGGTGAAAAACAAAAGTGGGATATTTCATAAGATCTGTGGTGGTAGTGACGGGATCGAGCCAATAAGCCCGATTCTGTAGCCCGCCACTGATCTCGCCGGGGTGTAAGGGCGGAGCCCCTGCAATACGTACCGTTATTGTTGAGCCGTTTAGTTTATGTTTTTAACCCATAGGGTTTTACCTATACCTATTTATATGATGTATTGCGTTAGGGTATTACGATTAACGAATTTTAAACCATCTTAGGGTCTCTATTGTAATCTTTACAAGTTTAATGATTTTCTTATACTCTGTTCGTAGTTTTTTTTCGTTTTTAGTTTTCACGTGTTTTTGTTATTTGTTTCTATTGCATTAATTTCACAACAATACCCATTCTTTGGAACTAACAAGTGAACAACAGTACAAAAGGGCAACAATTTTCCGGAACACCATTTTTCCATACAAAAATCAGGAATGTGAAGGCCAAAGTGGGAATAGTATCACTTCACCGCTGATATTATAGCAACCGTTGTGCAGAATGCAGTTCATACAGCAGTTCTGGTCACTACATTACAAACTCGCACGTTCCTTTTGCACGTCTCAAGTCTCAATACAGCATAACACGTATAAGAAACACAAAAAAAAAAAAAAAAAAGGGACCAAAATTGCAAAAATAAGTTGGAATCTTCATCAAGGAAAACTCCAACAAACTCTACGATTCTCACATTATACATATTTACTATAATGCCGGAAACAAAAATTAAGAGGACGACAAGACTGTGGACCCCAATCACGCAGTTAGCTTCTGCGATATATGCTGGAGATGTAATGCAGCCAGCAGCCCTTGCCAAATTTCTCCAGGCGCACCTGTCACTTGAAAATCAACAATCTTCCTCTGTTTTCTGTAGTAATCTTCCAATGCCTTGTTCTGGGGGAAAAGAACAAGGACGTAACAATCAGCCTTTCGGAAACACTCGTAAATTCATATTAAATGTTAATATACAGTCTACATCCGAGATGTCTATTGAAAAGTTAGAATACCTGCTCCGCGTAGACGTCAAACTTTTCTTTCCAGACTCCTTTAGAACCAATTGTAGATGATGTTTGTTGTCCATCATCTGAGTAGATGTTCATATTAGAACCTGCCCTGCTCCTGCCAAGATATTCATGGCAAGGAGGGAAATTTCCAGGTCCAAGATTCTTCTTTTCCAAGTTCTCTTCTTTGTTTTTGAAATTCACAACTAAATCAATATCCGCAATTTGATCAAGGATCTCCTGTTTAAAACAAAAAAATTAAAATGAAAACACACAGAGCAATTTAAGGAACAGGTCAGAAAACACCTCTAAGCCAGACAAAATGCCATGTTAGAAACACAATTTGGATCCAATCCCAACTCGGTTTTTGCATTAAATTTTAAAATCTCTATACGTTTGCACTTGTAAACACGCTTACAAACGTGGGATTTTTCACTTGTTCTTGGAACGCTCATTAGTCTCTTCAGAAATCCCGGAAACTTAAAAATAATAACTAATTGCCATTTTCTTGGAACTTACAGCTTGAATTCTTGTTCTAGGGATTCCATCCAAAATGAACCCAGTTTCACCTCTGTAGTATCCTTCCTCAAGTCTCTTGGACAAGAGGGCAAATATTACTTCCTCAGGCACAAGCTTTCCCTCATTCACCGCATTTGAAATCTAAAATTCCCAGAAAAAAATAAAAATAAAAAAAAGAAATGGTCAAGAAAGCCCATTCATAAAACAAGAGCAAGAGATTCAACTTGCTTTTATCTTGTCCCACAAAGCTATATAATTTAGAGAAAATAACTTGTGGGACTACTTTCATGTTTCAACAATAAGCAGCCAAATTAAGAATACAAAAAGCAATACAATTCCCACATTTTTGGGAACAGTCCTACTTTGTAAACTAGTAAATAATTAGAAAAAGAAAAGAAATCGAAAAGGTCAAGAGTTAATTGTAGGCACGTTTGAACTCCACTAGATTATGCAAATTTAAGAATATCTTTATTCGTTTTCATCCAAAGAAAGAAAAAATTGTTCGTCTTTCAAAAAGAAATGGCAGTCGAATCAAAAGTTAAAACGATTACGAGCAAAAATGAAGTCTTTGAAAGTTAACCTACTTTTGATACTAAAATTTTTCCTTTTTACGAACAGACTTCTCACGATCAAAGATCAACAGCTCAATTCTGCGTTTCCGGAACCAGAAACAGAGTGTGAAAATCGATTAATCAAGGCATATAATTTCAACAAAACAACGAACAAAATTCAAGAAAAAATTAAAGAAAAAAGAAAAGATTTTGGGACCTGCTTGTAGAGAGAGGATCGAGGATTGAGCTCCTGGCGAACAAGAGTCCCCATCGAAATGTGAGGAACTTCCAGAAGCTTCGAGAGCCTCTCAGCGTAGAAGTGTTTATTGGCGCCACGGTCTCCAATCACCACCCACTGCACTCTTCTCGGCGGAAGCCGTCCCTCGCCATCCACCATCGGCTTCGGCTCGCGCTGATCCCAGCGTCGCCATTCTTCTTCCTCTTCTTCGTAGTCGTAGTACTGGAGCTGAGCCGCGGAGGCCGATCCGTAGGCTCGCCGAGACACGAGCCCTACGAGACGGCGCATCAGAGGCGGCGCAACGGAGCCGAGGCGGCTGAGTCCGGCCATGGCGGCGGTGGGAGTTAGCGTAAGGGTTTTTAGAGAGAGCGTTAACAGGGGAAGAAAAGGAGTGGCTTTTGAGGTAGGAGAGAGAGAGGAGCGAAAGCGAATGGTTTGAGCGATAGAAAATTCAGACAAAAACAAAACAGGAGAGAGAAAGTGATCCATTTGGACGAAAAAGCCCTCCTTTAGTGAGGTAAATTACAGTTGTGTCGTGGACTTGGTCGAGGCCCGCGAACCGGGGTTGTCCAGGCCGTTTCCGCGTAGGGGAATGCAGGCTGGAATCAGGTGCGGCTTTGAACACGTGCGTCTTAAAATTTTTTTTTTCTCCCCTAAAAAGAATGTATTATATTAATTAGATTTTCATTCAAATTCATTATAAATTGCGTCGATTTAAATTTATATTATACAAACAACAGAGAGAGTCATAGTGAGTGTTTTATATAAAGGGTGTTTTTACTTGCACCTTATTTTTCTCTCTTCACACCCCTTCTACATACCTCTTTCATAATTTTAAAATAATTAAATTTACTTATTACACATTTTATAGTTTCAAATCTACTTTTAAAATTATTACTTCTTTTCACCTTATTTTTCTTTTAACACTTACTATCTTTCATTATTTTAATATTCTTATATCTTTATCTCTCTATTTTATTTATTTATTTATTTATCATTACATCTGTTAATTTAACTGAAAAAGCACTTATCATGAATGCTATTTTATTTAAACAAAAATCAAACTATGAACAAAATATAAAAAAAAAACATTTATTGTATATAATTTGACAAAACAGAAGTCATTTCATTTTTTTGGAATTGTCATTGAATGATGAAAATTAGAGTTTTGACGTTATATATAGGTATGTGTGGAAGGAAAGAAGATGCATTTTTAGTTTCTTTTTATTAAAAAAAGAATTTAATTAGGTAATTAGGTCATTTATAATTATCCTTTTTGTCACTTTATTGAACGGTTTTTTTTAATATGAAAATTTATTCTCAAGAAGGTATAAATAGTGAAATGAAGGGTGAATAGAACTACCTTTTTTAATTTATTAGAGCTTTTAGTGCAGTGTTAAAATTTATACTACATTTAGGTAGAAAAATTATTCTCCAATTTAGTGCATTTTTTTTTGTCAAATTTAGCATAAGAATATAGCATATGTTAAAAGTTGAATTTAATTGCCATCCGTATGTGATTTAATCATTATAATATTTCCATTTTTCAAATTATTTTAAAATTAATAGTCTACTTTTATGACAAAACTAGATTGAATATTTAAAATAGCATGAGCATTGATTCATAAATAAAATAAATACTAAATAGCTTACGGGTTTACTTGCACGAGTGCTCTCTGCTAAGGTTTCATAGTAAACGAGCTACGCCGCCCCCTCTCCTTTGGGTCTAAAGCCAAGTGTCGCCTTCAGGCTAGCCGTCGAGACTAGGACTTGTGAGAGGAGATGGTCTTTTGCGTTGGGGGTTAGGAGAGTAGGCGAGCATGGGTAGAAGGGGGCCATTTATCTGCTGGGGTTAGGTGGCTTGAAAACCGGTAGATTTCTATACCAACGAGATCAAGGGGAGGTGACTTTGGCCGATAGTGGTGATGACCAAGGTAGATGTGACTAGGAAGAGTCGTGAGCAGCTGGATCTGGTTATGGCAGAGGGGCTTAAGGCCAGGGGAGAGTAGTGTTATAGGGGAAGGAAGGGTAAGATAATGGTGATCAAGATACGACGGGGGCCACAAGTAAGGGAAAGCGGCGGTCTGAAACTAGTTATGGTGGAGCTCTTAGAGGTTACCGACCTTGCTATACTAGTTTTGAGACTAGGATTGAAGGGATCGGTTGTTGGTAGGGGGATAGCTAAAGATCAGGCCAGTCCACAAATAGTCAGAAGCAGAAGAGATGGCGGTGGTAGAGAACTTCTCTCTGTCAGGGTGTTACCATCATGTTTTTACTTTTATTTATGTTCTAGTTTTGTTTTTGTTTTTATGTTCAGTATGGAATAAAAGAGATGGTCTCTCCACCTCTAGTCTTAGTTTGTATTTCATACCTACTGATTAATAGCGTTGTGTGTGGCGATTGGTGAGTAGATTTGAATCTAGGCTAGGTTGTATGCTCCCTTGCTACAGTAGATGTGATTTTGGTCGATGGTTATAGTCCATCGATTGTAGTGGTTTCTTCTAATGAGCCGTTGATGAACTCTATGTTGTATTTCATACCCGCTGATTAATATCGTTGTGTGTGGCGATTGGTGAGTAGATTTGAATCTAGGCTAAGTAGTATGCACCCTTGCTAGAGTTGATGTGATTTTTGTCGATGGGTATAATCCATCGATTGTAGTGGTTTCTTCTAATGAGCCGTTGATGAGCTCTATGTTGGGTGTTGGGCTGGTCTTTCCCATATAGGTCTTGATATCATCTTTTGTCCTTGTGCTTCATTTGATTTTATTGGTCGATCTAGTCGTTTATCTGGGATCTCTTGTGCCTATAGCGGGCGGTCTTATGCAATTTTATTTGTAATATTTTTAGTTGAATGAAGTTTCAATTTACTCAAAAAAAAAAAAAAAAAAAAGCTAAATGAGTTAATGAGGAATTTTAACAACATTTTCTTTTTCACTCTCTTTACACTGTCCACATTCATTATCTGAAAAAAAAAAGATGGTTACATTCATTTGGTTTTGTTTTAAGAATTTTTGGAAACGTTTTTGCGCATTGTTTGAGGTAAAAATTTCAAAAACATTCTCAGCATAATTCCTAAAAAGTTTTTATTTTTTAAAACAAAATTATTTTAATCTATTTTGAAAACACTGTCAAACAGACCTTGGTTTCTTTTTCTTTAATATTTTTTTCGCTTGAATTTTCTTGTTTAATATTTAATGAATCATATAAACTATTGGAACCTATTAATTTACGAAAAAATTATGATCGTGTACCAAAGACGAACCTTTGCGCATTTTATTGTTTTAGGTAAAAGAATTTTATAAACGTTTAACGCTTTGATTTACAAAAAAAAATAAAAAAAAGGAATCTTACAAATGTTAGAACACAAATGAATTATAGATTGCAATTAAGAAGAAGTAAAAAAGTTTGATTCAATAAAGCTTATGACCGATTGTTTTTTCCGGTGAAATGAATAGTTTTTTGTTTTGTTTTTGTTTTTTGGTTTTTTTTTTTTTTTTTTTTTTTTTTTTTTTTAAGTAAGTGGAATCAATATTTTGGTCACGGTGAAAAAATTAATATTTTTTTATATACTGAAGCATTTATCACTGTTTTTTTTTTTTTTTGAGTTTAATAACTTTACCAAATCTGTTATATATATTTATATATTCAATTAAAGTTTTAAAAAAGATGTTTTTTTAAAAGAAAAGAAAAACGCTTCTTTAAACTGTCATGGGAGTTTGTTTATTTGTTTTGCGGGGAGGTGAAAAACAACACTATTTAAGTGTAAGGATTTTTTTAGTATTTTAAAAAAAGATAGAACAAGTAGAATGTTGTGGTTTAAGAATAAGTATGCCAATGTTGTGGTTTAAGAATAAGTATGCCAAAGTAGAATAAGAGTTGTCAATGGATGCATCCTATACCATATTACATGACTTCAGATATATTAGTCTTGTTTAAAATCTTTTATAATATGTGTATTTTTATAAGTTATCTATAAATTATAATCTAATAAAGGATAAATTTTATTTTACCTTTCGATTATTTTTTTCTCTAAGTTTTATTATTTTACCATTGGAAAATTCATTCTTCTTGTAACACATACAATCTGGATATCATATATATTTAGATGTTCGAAGCCTCGTTATATTTCTCAAAACGAATAATTCCTTTGGAGGTTAACATTGACTATTTGTTAGAGAGTTATGTGGATTCTTTATCTATTAGTTTCATCTTTGACAGACCAACAATAGAGCTTTTGTTTATAACAATTTCTGCTTTTGGCATATCAAACGATACAAACTGCAAGCATGGATCAAAAATTCACTTCCCGATTAAGCTGACACATATATGATTATCAAAGTGAATTGATTTAAGTGAAATAAAACTATTATTAAATCGATTACACTTTAGGTTTAGTCCAACATGCGATTATCATCAAGTCTATCATACAGATGTGTCTATTGTAGAGTCAACCTGCTTTGACAACTAAGATAGACCGCTTATTTAATTGGACGTAGATCCTTATTATTAGCTTATCATAAATAAAGTGCCCAACTTTTGTTCATAAATAGCAGACTATATGTTTAGATTATTAATTTCTGAATCAGATCTATCTATATATAAACCTTATATATGTCCAAGTTTAAGATTTGGTCGAATAATCATAGACCATATATTTACCTAATATATAATATGAACATAATACGAGGACTATTACTAATATATGAAATATTCACATTATTATTTATTTTATTAAAAATGTCATAAATATACATAAAAAATTTATTCTTAGTATATCGATCCAAACAGGCAACCCTTGGCTCGATCTTGCAATTTTAGGTCATGGGGATGATGAGTCGACCAATTCCCTTACCCCACTTCTTCCCCTTTTCTTTCTTTTACTATTTTCACCTAGGTCTCTGGTTTTGGTTGCTTGTCAAGGATAGAACTAGCGGTTAGTAAGTCAATTCCTTCCTTAACAGAACAAGTAAAGGGGCCTTTTCAGCTTGGCTGAGTAGGGTTCAGTCTTCCAGAACTCATTACATAAGAAAGTAGTGGAACATACAGAACATAGGGTCGGCAAGTCTTTCCACTTGGTAAGGTCCTAAACATATTAGAGGTAATTTGTTCACAAAATATGAGACATGTTAGTTTTTTAAGTTCCCCACTTTCTTCGTTTCCAACATAGTGCATAAATTAGTAAATGGTAATCAAATATTCTAACACTAAAGTGGTCCTGATTATCGCTTGAAATATTAGCGATTGGAAGTTGAACTTTATTCAATGAGTGACAACTTTGGAGAAGAAATTTTCAAATATTCCCATCCTTAGATGTATAGGTCTAGGGTTCTCCTGAGAGCTATATGCTCATCCTCGTACAGCCATATAATAAACTATAGCAGATAAGCGAACTTTGATCTAGAGAGCAAAGTTCCAGAAGATAATGGTGCCATTGAGGTATGATTATATATTTTTCTCATTATCACATGTTACTAATTAACTTAGATTATTTGCTAATTCCTCTATGTTTTATGTATTGTTATTTACTTTTTGTAAGTAAAAGAAGTTCGTGAACTTCGTTAGCAATATTATATACTACAACATATGTAATACTATACATGATGGTCTAATTCATATGCAGCCAATTAAAAGCAAGGATAACATGTCTTCACTTATTATATATGGTGTTTGGGAGATGAGCTAGAATTGAAAGTATTGTATCACATGAGAGCTTTATACTGTTTGAGTTGAAATTGAGTTTAACAAACACCGTTTAAAATGATCAAACGGTAAGAATGGACCTCATGAACCTTGATTATGTACTTAATTATCTTCCCTATTTTCTTTTATTATTGAGAAATGATTTATATGTTTAACTAATGTTTTTCAAACCTCAAGTCCTACTGAGCCTTTCGCTAACATTTTTCTTGTTTTAAACCTTTCCCCCTTTTTAGATAGAATCCAGCTTAGGGAAGATTGAAGAACCGAGGAGAAACCACAGGATTAAGACATTACTATCTAGGGTATTTATTTATAGACAAGGCATGTAATATTTTAATTTATTTTCCTTTTATTTAGACTGTGGTTGTGTATTTAATATTGTTTATATCGTGCGTGCACACTACTGTAGGTCCAGTGGGCCCAATGGTGTTTGTTTATTTAATATTATAATTCGCTTTGCCTACTTTATATTATAACAAATATCTTAAAAAGAAATTTTTAAATATCCTACGTTTTTATAATTAACTTTATATCTTTTAAAATGGCAATTTTAAATAAAAAATTAATTTATTTAACCTAATTAATCCACCACATCACCTCTCGGATTTCGAGGCGTGACAAAAACATCCTAATTATTTGACCGGTTCAGTCTAATTTGACTTAGTGCGACCAGCCATGATAGTTTAAATTGATCTTTGGTAAAATATTTAATTTGAACTAAACTGACAGTTCAAACTGAGTTGAACTACCCAATTAAGAGTTCAAACACCTCTTTTATTTCAATATTTTGAACCAATATTGAACAGTAATTTTACTTCTATATATCTGTATTTATAATTAACACTGTTATTTTATAGTATTTTTAATTAAATAACTTCTTTTTACATATTTTATATTCATTCTTTAATTAAATAATTTTTTATGCTTCAAATTAGAGTTTTCAATGCTCATCAAAACACAAATTCAGATTGAATATCCTATTCAAATTAATACCATCAATATAAAATGTCTCTTGTGCCCAACAAAAGAGTACTTCGTAGGATATAACTTTGATAAACATTTGGGATGGCCTTAGAAATTGTCTGACGGTGCTGCATAAGATCTCAACATTTATAGGAACTAGTTATAACCTATCCGACTACTAAAACCCATGCTAAATTATTCTACCCATGTTAGTTAGTTTTTGACAAAATTTCGACGGTATAACGTCTTAACTTTGTTAAAACCAAAATTTTAAACCTGTAAGAAAATGATTTACAATTATATCGTGATATGTCATAAATTCAAGATGCACCACCTAGAGCAATTATAAAATATCACATAACTAGAATTCACCTAATATTGTCTACTATTTCATCCACATCAATCAAATCATCAAAATTCCATTTTCAAGGCCACACTTATATATCATATTATTGACCTAAATCTCAAACCAGCAATCAATGTGTAGGCATCTAATATATACATAAAAACCAATATCAAGACTAGAGTGTACATAAAATCAATTCAACAACAACAATAATAAGAACTACACTTCAATATTCATAAAAACAATAACGACAACAACAATAATAACATATAGTTTAATAAACAGTATATATTAAAATTCTATATAATTCAAATTCCTAATTCAGTTGCCAGTTAAATAAAAAATCATGAGAGATGAGTAATAGAATTTCTATAGACTTAGTTAACAACATTTAGTTGCAAAGAGACCCAGAATGTAGTTGTCTGTAGAAACTTTGAATCGCCAACTTTGTCTTTGGATTCCTTTTGCAAATCTGATGCCACAAACGCATTTAACATGTCAAAACCAAGCCGAAATGACATCTTCTCCAATTCGGTGGTTGGGTCAACCATTGACTGCCGTTGATTACCGTTAACGGGCGTTGATCAAGGTTGACCGACGAGGCGACAGCGGAAATTGGTACCAAAATGAAGCTCTTGACACGAGGATTATCATTCAAAAGTTGGTTTTTCAAAACGGAGTCCGCTTTGTTGGAAAACGGAGCAAAACTGACAAGAAGGGGCGGTGGAAGGGTTTGATTTTTTAAGCAACGATTAGGCCTAAAAGAGGCAGGGTCTTGCTCTCCTTGACAAGAGGAATGCAACAGTGCAAACGACTGGAGGAACAGAGGTCGAACGGCATAGGAATCACGTGGAGAATTTTGAAAACTTCAAACTTCCCACAACTCTCCACGGCAACCGACGGCGAGTGGTGTGGCAGCAGGTCGACGGCTGGGACTTTGGGCGACAGGCTGGGGCATGTGGACGGGCAGCGATTAGAGATGGTGAGGATGTGGGGGGGGGGGGGGGGGGGGGGGGTG
>CAMOHE010047222.1:24975-61205 GCA_946598075.1 Artocarpus hirsutus | reverse complement strand
CCCCCCCCCCCCCCCCCCCCCCCCCCCCCCCCCCCCCCCACAGTGACATTAAAAGGGGATAGAGATGGGCCTTTGTTTTGGGCTCCGAGAAAAGAAAGGAAGAAGAGAAAAAAGAAGACATGAAAGATGCGGGGGAGATGGGTGACGTGGGGAGTCTGATGTAAACCAGATTTTTTTTTAATTAAAAAAAAATCCTTTAAAAAAATAAATTCTTTTACCCCCTTAAGTTATTAAAAATTTCAAATTGACCCAAAATTTTGAATTCTCTTTCAAGTAAAACTATGGGTTTTACACAAACACCTTTTTATTTTATTTCTGTCTAAAAGTTAGTACTCCTTTTACCTTGATAGTTTTAGTTTTATCAACTCATATTGTGTTTTTTTTTTCTTCTTTTTGTTATTTTTTATCTTGCACGTATGACACCCTAAATAAAGTTTAAACCTGCATATTTTGAAGAGCAAAAAAAAAAAAAAAAAAAGGAAAAAAAACTGTAGAGAAATATTGTGAGTAGTGTAACATTTTAATCATTTTGCTCGTATACACGCTCCTTTGATGCTTACTCTATGTCCTTTCTGAAATTAATAAGGGGTTAATTTTACAAATGGTCTCTGAAGTTTACTCTTAGTCCTAATTTAATCTTCAATATTTAAGAAGTCTCATTTTGGTCCCTAATCTTTTATAGTGTTTTAGTTTCAGTTTTTCCGTTAGTTAGACGTTAAAAATTTACAAAAAGTTTTTAAAATGTTCCTTTTTTGTTCCTAATTTATTACTTTGTTCACTTTTGGTCCCCTTGTTATAGTTAAGAGTTATTAGGAACTAAAATTTTAAAAATCTAAAGTGAAAAACTAAATATAATGATTTTGATGCATATAATAAAAAAAACAATTTTATCAAATTGTTAGTGAAACAAATTTTAATTTTTAAAAAATAAGTTTGTTTTTAATTCTAACATATAAGTATTCAACTTTACCTTTTTTTTAAAAAAAATTAAAGCTCATTTGAAAAACAATGCAATAAATTGTTTTTTTTTTAGTTATATGAATAAAAAAGGTTGTATTTATTTCTCACTTTATTTATTTATTTTTAGTTCTTATCTTTAATAATACATTGTTAACAGAGAGATTAAAAGTGAAATAAAGTAATAGATTAGAGACCAAAGTAGGACACTTTAATAACATTCCATTAAATATTTAATACTCAACTGATAACGGTACTGAAACTAAAACAAAGCAAGTAATTAAGAATCAAAATGAGACTTTTTAAATATTAAAGACTAAATTAATACTAAGGATAAACTTTAGGAACCATACGTGAAATTAATCCATTACTTTATTGAGAATATTTAATTTTCACCGTGTATTGCTTTTGTAGGGAGCGTCTCCAACTGTATTTGCATTATAGCTGGTTCCATTTATGTAAATTTTCTCTTACTCATACTACTGTAGTCGATCTAATGGCTGCCTAGCGATGAGTCCTTGAGTTTAGAGGAAAGAATCATGAATCTTAGCCATTTTATAATCTTCAGAAAAGTATTTACACCGAGGTCAAGAAAAGCATAACTTCTCCTACAGAGGTGCCTTCTTAATTTAAATGCATTTTGCTTTCTGGTTCCAACGGCTATCTTTGAGCTGTATAAAAGATGCAAGTGATCTAAACTTTTTATTTTTTTTATTCACCCCTTAAGGAGGACATTATAGGCCTTTTAAAAATTTTGAGGCGGATGGATTGTCACTATAATTGAGTTCCATTAAAAGGGTGTTATAATGATATTGATAAAATTCATAAATGTCAATATTAAGGTGTTTAACATGATGGTTAGAACCATTGGTTAAAACTGTGACACTATAGTATGTGAGAGCTTTCTGTTGTAGTAACATTTTTTTACTGTAGTATCTGAGAGCTTTACACTATTTTTAATTGAAAAATTAGTTAGAATTAACTTTTTCACACAGGCCGGTAATTTCCATATTTGCCTGCAGTAAACAAAAAGTTTCCATCCTTTAGATCGCCAAACAAACCTCGACGAGTGTTTCACTTCATTACTATAGCAAGTAAGCTACTGTTGGGTTAGGCCGAATCAGAAAAGGCTTCGAGGACCCAAGATTGCAACCTTTAGCTTGATCTTGCAAACTTTTGGTCGTGGGCTTGATGAGTCGACAAGTTCCTTTATCCCACTTCTTAGCCTTCTCTTTCTTTCCCCATTATCACTTTGGTCTCCGGTTTTTATTGCTTGTCAAGGACAGAACCAGCGTTTAGTAAAGCCAGTTTCTTTCTTAATAGAACAAGCAAAAGGGCTTTTTCAGCTTGGCTGAATAGGGTTCAGTCTTCCAGACCTCATTACGTAAGAAAGTTGTGAAACATACAGAACATAGGGTCCGCAAGTATTTCCACTTGGTGAAGTAGAGTATAGATTCTCCTAAACATATTAGAGGCATTTGTTCACAAAACACATTTTAGTAGCTTTAATACATTTTTCGCCCTTCGTTTCCAACATAGTGCATAAATCAATAAATGGTAATAACATATTATAACACTAAAGTGATCCTGATTAATCTTGCTTGAAATATTAGGGACTGGAAGTTGAACTTTATTCTCTGAGTAAACACATCAGACAAGTAATCTTCAAATATTCCCAATCCTAGATGTATAAATTTAGGTTCTCTTGAGAGCTGTATACTCATCCTCTTACAGCCATATAATAAGCTTGGAGATCAGTGAACTTTGATCCAGAAAGCAAAATTCCAGAAGATAAAGTTGCCATTTGAGGTATGATTAATTTATTTTTCTCATTACATGTTACTAATTAGCTAAGATTATTTGCTACTTCCGCTATGTTTTAGGCATTCTTATTTGTTTTTCTACGTAAAAGAAGTTCATAAACTTCGTTAGCAATATTATATACTACAACATATATGATACTATACATGATGGTCTAATTCATTTGCAGCTAATTAAAAGCAAGGACCCCAATTTATAGATTTCTTTAACTCCTATTGTACCTATTTTTTATAGTTCTCATACTTTACTTTTTTCTGTTCTTTTTTTCCCCTCCATTAATGAAATGGAGATTAGGCCAAGATATATAATGGGGGATATTAACATTGAAGGAGATGATGTTGTTATTGAAGTAAAAGCAGACTTGGAAAAAAAGCTGTACCACTCTGGTAATTTGGTCATGCCATCCCATTGCAGCATCCTCAGAATCCCAACCATACTCTCCAGACACAGTATTGACCGTAAGGCTTACTCACCCAATGCATTTTCCATTGGTCCCTTCCATCATAATGAAGAAAGACTAAAACCCACCGAAAAGATCAAACACAAATATCTGCTTGACCTTATATCTCGTCTTTCAGATCAAAACTACACTCAAAATCCTAAAGATCCCGACACAATATTAAGCACCTTAACGGAAGCCATTCACAAGGTTTCGAAAGAGGCTAAGGAGTACTATGCCGGACTGATTTGCATGGAAGCAAAGGAATTTGAGCAGGTTTTGTTACTGGACGGTTGCTTCATCATCGAGCTTTTCCGCAAGAAGGCAAACGAGGATTTTCCAAAAGACCCAAACGACCCGATATTCTCCATGTCATGCATGCTCCAATTTCTTTGTCATGACTTGATGTTGCTAGAGAACCAAATACCTTGGATGGTGCTTGACACTTTGTTTAGCTTGACAACCACATCCATAGACAAGAAGCCCCTCGTTGAACTAGCCCTTGATTTTTTTAGTAACGTTTTCTCAACTAAGCCACCTCCGAAGGACTTTCTTCTTTCTCATCCCCACAAACACTTTCTTGATCTTTTGAGAAGTTCATTGGTTTTGGCTTCTAGTAAAAAAGAAGAAAATACTTTTTTCGATGGTAAGCCTGAGCATATGCGTTCGGCCACAAGTCTTGATAATTCGGGAATCAAATTCAAAAAGGATGATACCTCACAATCTATATTAGATATTAAGTTTGATAAAATTAAAGGTGAATTGAAAATTCCACCCCTGTTAATTCAAGAGACGACGGAAACTGTGTTCCGAAACCTCATCAGCTTGGAGCAATGTTGCCCTCATTATGAGCCTATAGTCACTTCCTACGCCGTTCTGTTGGACAACCTCATCAACACTAAAGATGACATTGAATTACTTTGCAAGAAAGAGGCCATTACTTCATGGTTGAATGTTGAGGAGGCGACCAAAGCATTCAGCAATCTCTATCTTGACACTTACCTCAAAGAGTCGTTTTACAGCGAACTTACTCGTGATGTGGATAAATATTGCCGGATTAGCTGGCATGGTCATCTAAAAGCGCTTAAGCGTGACTATTTTAAGAACCCATGGGCATTTATTTCGTTCATTGCTGCTACTATCTTATTGATTCTTACCTTCCTACAGACCTTGTTCACCATTAAGACTTAGAGAATTTGTATGTCATTCACCCTAGTATAGTGCATCATTTTCATCAAGCACAATGTATATATAATGAGTTGCGAAAAAAATTTATTGTCAATATTTTGTTTGTTTGGTAGCCTGATTTTTATCTTGGGTTTTCCATCTTGTATTTGTATGCTTCTATTAATGTATTATTTTGCAACATCTGTAGTTATTAATCACCCAAAAGTGCGAGGAATGGGGAAAAAAAATTGCCCTCATTAGAGAGTACTACTACTACGTGCGTTTCATGTTAATCAGTTTAAGGAGTGTACACAATTCTATTATTTTTCAAAGTGCTATTTGTCCCTAACGTCCTTAGTCATACACATTTGGTGATAGCTAATTTACTAGCAAAACAATAATTGGAAGATATATACATGACGTAGAGGGAATCTAGAAAAACGCCAATTCCATGGTTAAAGGGGAAAAACTTCAAACTTGTTGGGAGAAACAACTCTAATTTTAATATGCGAACCTTTAGCTTCCCCATTACAATAATTAATGAAGATATTTATAATCCACTAACGGCAATGTAAATATAAAAACGACTATTATACCTAAATATTCTTCCTGCATCATACAACAAATCATGTGAAATTTGTAGTTAGAGATATTGAAGATTTCTTTTTAAACACTGCATGAAACTCTTGTTTATTTATTTATTTATTTCTTTATATTTGTTCGGAACTGAAAATTGTTTTCTAGCCAAACAAAAAAAAAACAAACGAAATTTGAAATTCGTGCAACATCAAAAACAAATTTCTTTGCAATTGAAGAAAATTCAAGTAGCAAATATAATCAAGTAATTGATAAGGGCCATTTCCCATAGTATAGGGCCCACCTTCTGCAAATTATGAGGCCTAACATTAGTGGCTCTCCAAGCATAATGATAGCTCATTTGGAGTTTAGCTTAATTGGCATCTACTTTTGCGTGGAACATCCAATATGCTTAATCATCTACTTAAATTTAATACCTACTTAAATTAATTTGCTTAAAACATTTAATCTTCTATGTGCCTTTCTTTGCGTGGAACATCCTCATCCTATTTGCTTCAACTGTTTTTTTTTATATGTAACGTTTCTCTTACTCAGACTGCTGTAGCCAAGGGATGAATCTTTGATATTCTAAAGAAAAGTATTTACACCGAGGTGAGGAAAAGCATTACTTCTCCTATACTTTCTTTAAATGCGTTTTTTAATTTGTTCCTTTTTTCCTTTTTGTTCCAACAACTATCCTTCATTGGTATAAACTAAAAGAATGGGAAAAGATTGAACTCTATAAAATAACACCTGGTTGGAATATGCAGAGATAAAAAATATTAAGTATTTACTTTGCTTCGGAAAATATTTCTAACTGTTACAGTGAAAACCTCTCATATACTGTATAATACAAAAGTATGCTACAATATAAAGTTATCACATGATACAATATTTTAGTTCCAATTACGTTTTCAAATTTATTTGTGCTAAAGTGAACCTCATTGGCGCTTTACTGGTCATTAACAACTGGAAATGTTTCCACTTTTATTTCGTAAGACGTTGCACTTTATTCTATGAGTAAACAAGTTGAATTCTCTTCATATAGTATTTCCACATTATGCGTAGAAATGTCCATGAAGATACAGGAGATTAAGGATATAATTAGGAGAGTTTATCTCGCGCTTGCTTGGCCATTAGTTTATAAGCTGCAGTTTATGCTAGGAGGCTGAACTTCAATACAAGTCAGAGCAGTGCATATGATTGCCATTTGAGGTATGATTTTCATATCTGACTCTAAATCAATTATTTTCGACTCTCTAATTCTGTATTTTCTTTTGCTTTAAATTTCATGGCATTATAATTAGGAAGATAGATACCTTGATAATTGGAATAGACAGGTTATACGTAACCATAGTCTTTAAATCTGGAGAGAGAAAGACAGTTTATAACATCAGAAGTCATCGTAACTAAGTTGACACTCTTCCTGTCTTAGAAAATCACTCTCAAAATTGAATACAGTATGTTAGTAAATCTCTGAGCAAATTTCTGATGCTACATACATATATTTCTGCATTTTAATTAATTTATGGTCATCACGAAAACTTTACATCGCTCTTTAGGAAAATATCCAAAGCATACTTGTTTTCAATTAGACACATTTATACACACACACCATATACTTATGCACTGGATTTTTCTTTCATTTAGTATAGGGAAAAAAAATCCATTATATTTCATTTCTTACGCTGGATTTGTTGCTGCTATGTAGTGCATATGTCTACATAAATGCACACTCACACACACTACAAACATAAACAAATATATCATTTATATATATTTTTGGCTTTCCCGGAAAATAAAAATGTGATTAATGTATTAAGCAAGAGAACCAGAATATTCCATTTCAAATCAAATTTTCCGTTTTCTTGATTTGCTTAAAGGTTTGCACTTAAATCTTTAACTCCATTCCTCATACTATATATGTTGTTTCTTTACCCTTTTTTGATATTTTGTTTCTTTTCCCTATAATAAAATATATGTTGAAGATTATTTCAAAGATACATAATAATTATGGCTGCGGCTGGAGGAAATCACGTCATTGATGTGGACGAATTGACAAAGAGCATAGAAGGAAAGCTGTCCGGTGAGATGTCCATGCCCCCGTTGGGCAGCATCTTCAGAATCCCGACCATACTCTTGAGGCACAATCAGCATGCTTACGCACCAAACGCATTTTCCTTTGGTCCTTTCCACCACGGCAAGGAAAATCTGAGACCCACAGAAAAGATTAAAGCCAAATATTTGCATGACCTTATCCCTCGCTTAGCTAATTCTCATCCACACAATCCAAATCCTCATATTGATCCGGCTCAGACAAGGACGTTGATCGTCAAGACTCTCACCGAGGCCATTTACAAGAGGCGAGAGGAGGCTCGGCAGTACTATGCTGGACCAATTGGCATGGAAGAAGACAAGTTCGTTGAGGTTCTAGTCCTCGACGGTTGCTTCATCGTGGAACTTTTTCGGAAGAAAGCCTACGAGAGTCTCAGAGAACGGTCAGAAAAGAATCAAGAAAGAGATCCGGTATTCTCCATGTCTTGTCTGCCTCAATTTCTTTTGCATGACTTGATATTGCTAGAGAACCAAATACCTTGGATGGTGCTTCACACATTGTTTAGCCTGACGACTACGCCTATAGACAAGAAGCCCCTCGTTGAACTAGCCACTGAGTTCTTCGGTAACATTTTCTCAACCGCACCACCTCCAATTCAACCTCTGCTTTCCAATCCAAGCAAACACATTCTTGATTTGTTGAGAAATTCATTGGTTCTTAACTCTACTAAATTAAAGCCTAGAACTGGTCCAGACGACACGATCCCATATGAGTTGGAGCCTATGCGTTCAGCAACAAGCCTCGAGGACTCTGGAATCAAATTCAAGATGTGCGATCAAAATCCATCTTGGATATTAAATTCCACAAGAAGGAAGGTGTTTTGGAAATTCCAACCCTGTTCATCCAAGAGACAACCGAAACCGTGTTTCGAAACCTCATCAGTTTGGAGCAGTGCTGCCCTAATTATGACCCCATAATCACTTCATACGCCGTTCTGTTTGATAACCTCATCAATTCCAAAGAAGACATGGAAATACTTTGCAAAAGCAAGGCCATCTATAACTGGCTGAACGTCGGTGATGCCACGAGATTCTTCAACAAGCTTTACATCGACACTTTTGTGAAGGAAACGTTTTATCTCAAGCTTACACATCAAGTGATCGAGTACTGCCGACACCCTTGGCACAAATATCGAAGAGTGCTTATGCGTGACTATTTCAAGCACCCGTGGGCTTTAATTTCGGTCGTTGCTGCCACTATCGCGCTGATTCTTACCTTCTTACAGACAATTTACGCCATCATCTAAGGATAGCGTTTATTACAAAGCCTCATTTGTTGAAAAATAATGTATTTTTTTCTTGTTTTTTTTTTTTTTATCAGACAAAAGTAGTAAAAAGAAAAATCCTTAGTTTGTTCTGCCATGTTTGATGTCATCATCTTTAATTTGAATCTGCACAATAATATATTTCCATTGATTTGTAATTTTTCAACATTCATCTTCTGTTCCTCATATTTCAAAAGTGTGAAGAATAAAATAAAGCAGATTAAGATTCATCTTTGGAGAGTGTAAAAGTGATAAGTGATAAAAATATTATTAAATGTAATTGTGAATAATACAGGCTAAGTTATACTAATTAATAAAGTCCGAACCCCTTAAATACTAACTAATTCGTTCAGCTTATAGATCAAGCCATGGTGGCACATTTCAATCTTGTAAACCTTGAGATCCAGTTGATTGATAGTATCGTTTCTCGTTTAATCTAGAAAAAAATGATGAAAAAGAAATACATACTTTTAAGCTTAATCAGAACTAAATTCAGCAATTAATATATTTGTTTTCTTGGATTTATACACATAATGAAAACTCAACCATGATTTTTGACGTACTGAGAGGGGCTTTTGACGATTTGCAGCATACAGTTCTAGTACTTCTCGTCTTACAAGAAAGAAAAAATTGAAAGAAATAAAAAAATTGACATCACAAGTAAACTCTCATATTGTTATAATTGCAACACATTCGTTATGCCAAAAAAGAATGATGAGCAAAATAGACCAAACTAGTAGAAGATTAATAATTTATAGAACAAAGTCTATAAAAACTTAATAAATAGACTATTCAAGTAAAAATCTGAATTTACAATGAATCAAAAATCCCAAAATACCATGAAGAAACAATCCAATTATATTTTAGAATTTGAGGAAAAAAATTTAAGGATAAAGTAGAAAAAAAAGTCTAAAACTAAATAAAGCTATTATTTACTACATTTTGATAAATAGGCTAGGCTATTTATTTCTAAAAGTTTACAAAATTTAGCCTTTTTACTATATAATTGCCCTTAAAAAAATCTAAGAATTCACCCTGCTGATACACATCAACATATTTTGTTCTTGTCCAACTTCCTTTTCTAATCGACACAGACCTCCACCGCTTGATACTTAAAAGACCAGAAATAACCCAAAAAAAAAAAAAGAGCCAGCAAGTTGCAGAGTGAAAAAAAGAAGCAATTGCAACTAAAAAGTCGAATGAAATTGCAAGTTTACTAAAAAACTATTTCATCCTTACGCTAGTAGAAATTATACATTTCTTGACTGTTTTTGACCATTGTGTAAAGTTGCCATGACAATTTTTTATAAAAAAAGATTCTACCACATTTTTAATCATTGTTGTAACTTTATGCAATGGTTAAACGACAGTTTTTAACCGTCATAGAAGCTTTAGTTGGTTTGGTTATATTACAACGTGGAACCTGCTTGCTTTAAAAGCATTTATCCGCTATCTCTTGTTAAAATTAAAAAAGAACCCAGTACCTTAAAAAAAGAAAAACCTAGAACCATTATTCAAGGGACATATAATTAGGCAATATTAATTGGTGCTCTGTGCATGAATCTTTTCAGAAACATGATACGTGCTTTACTCTATTCAATCTGTTCCACCGACTTATAAGGGTGTTGAAAAAGTAGAAGGGGCGGGTTCTTTTAGTTTGATTAATTGCGTCTGCTTTTTGCTTTTTGAGTCAGATGCTTGCGATGCTATATTGCTTTTTTTTTTTTTTAATGCCTTACGCAACTTGGTTGTACTATATATTCTATCTGAGTTTATTCAATGAAATCATTTTCCTTAATCTTTAAAAAAAGGAAGAAGATGTAGTAAAGCCCAGTCATGATATGCTATTGATAGTGCCCACCTTCAAGGCCACAAAGATTAAATCAGACGGCTTACGATATAGGGAGTACATAGTAGTTAAAATAAGCATTATCATGTCTTATATCTTATTTTAATAAAAGAAGAGAAATTTGAAATGTTTAACCCGAGATCCTTCACTAGATCTTGGGTTTTTTATGGTGTTGGCTCCATCTTTGTCCAGCAGAATGGAAATATTGAGCATAAGCTCCTCTGCCCCTTGAAAACGATCCTTCAGCAGATAAATCTGCTCCGCAATATCGTTGCCTGGTGGAAATGTCTTCTTTCCTCAAAACAAACCACCATCATGACGACAGCCCTGCCCTCCTAAAGATGACGGTACCTCCCTATCCAATGGCTATTGCCGAGGGAATCAACTTTTCAATTGTTCAATTTTACAAAGAACCTCAAGAATGATAAAAAAGACTACTTTTAAACTCTCTATCATGAAATCCGATACAAAGTTCTGATCATTTCAATTTCGACTTCATCATTATTTGGAAATAAAAAATAATAAAAAAAAAGATGAAAACTTCCTCAATCCACCCAGAAGATCTCAATAAATCGCCTTCTGCACTTTGAATGCTTTAGCCTCTCACCCCTTTCCCTCTTTTTCAGCCTCAATTTCTCCACACAAAATTAACAAAAATGATCTCTCTTTTTAAACAACAGTCGCTTCACTCTCTGTCCTTCCTTTCTAATTTGTTCTTTAGGGTCCATTTTTCCACAATGAATCCTCCTCTTCTGTGGCAAAAAAAAAAAAAAAAAAAAAAAATCCTCCTTTTTCAGAAACCACATCCCATCAATTTCAAAAAAAAAAAAAAAAAAGAAAAAGAAAAAGAAAAAGAAAAAGAAAGAAACGATAACCCGCCAATTAACCAAATCAAATGAATTAAAATGTACATCAAAATAAAATTACGCAAAGACGCTTGCTGCAGCGATTTTTTCTAAATCCACAAGTACAATTTGCTACTTCCATTTCTACACCGCAAACAACATCTGACCGTCCATTTGAAGCTGCACAAACTATCAACCTTTGGATGATGCACTATCAACAGTGCTTCTGAGGTGAGCCCTACTGCAGACACCCCAAAAAAAGAAGAAGAAGAAGAAGAAGAAGAAAAGTTAGAAATAATTGAGCTAAAAGCATACAACTACCCGCTTTTATGCTTCTATTTTCCATGAAAAGAACTTCCCGCTTTTGTTAAAACAAGAGAGAGCACTATAACATGAAAGAAATATATAATTGATGCTATCATGTGTGTATGAAAGTTTTTGAAAAAAGATGATCCACTTGCTTACGCAAGGTCAATCTTTTCACAAAAGCCATAGAGGTGTTGAAACGTAAATTGAAAATAAAAGCTTAGAATTGCAACTAGTAGGGCATGCTTTTTGCGGCAATATCTATTAGAGACTATAAGAGGTTGGAGATGAGTAATTATAGTCTAAAATAACTAAATCTTTTAGTGTTTGACGTGAATGTTATGCTCAACAAATGTCATATTATTATCATTTTTTTTTCTATATCTTGTTTAAATATTATCTTAGAAGGCTTTAGCCCTGTACAAAAACTTTTAATCAAAGACATAAAATAGGGTTCTTAAAAAATTCTCTTTGGAAATTTCTTTGAATCTTATGGAAGTATAACAAGATTTTATAAACATCACTCTTAACATATTTATTGATAAATGGAGATATTATGGTATTAATATTTTGTCCAATTGAACACTTTTTAAAAATATGATCCAATCAATATCTAAAAAGTCATATATAGTTTTTATTCTTCTCTTCGTCTACTAAAAAGATAAGACAAAAGAAATATCAAATCAAGCATAACTAATCAAAATTACAGCCACCTTATAATAATCTCTTTTTTTTTATTTTTATTTTTGAATATGGTAGGGCATTCAAACTCTGGACTTTAACAAATTTAGAGGTGTGTGTGAATTAATTACTGTTTGGCTATATGCCTGCAACCACCTACGTTATAATAACTGAGTGATATGATATGATATTTTGACCAAATAATTTTATGCAATTTTGAATTTTTCTGAAGGCTTTGATCATTTTCAAGGACTGTTTGTTCCAATATCATTATTGTTGGTCTTTTACTATGAACTAGTTGGAAACCACGTATTATGTACATGCATAAGTAGCTCGTTGATTTTTTTAATATATAAATGATTCATTTAAGTTTATTTTTTTTCTTAATTTATTATTCTCTTATGTTTTAAGGGTATTACAAAAAGAAAAGTATTTAAGCACAGTAGATTTAAAGAAAAAATTATTAATGACAAAATTAGATAGAAAAATATTTACGACATAACTACAAGAATCGAAGTTTAGGCAATGAAGCTTTTACCGATAACATTTTATCATCGTTAATCATAATTTTAGTAACGTCAATGTTGTCGCTAAAGAGTTATAAAAAAGAATCTACATTTTTGAACAAACATCGTCGCCGAAAACTTTATGCGATGAGAAAAGTCATCGTTAAACATGCTGCGTAGCTTTTTAGATCCTCGTGCCTGATGGTGACAGTTGTATTTTTTTAGGCGATGACATTTGTTGTTGTTAAAAGACGAAAATTTCATTGTTTGTGGCTTTTTATTTTTACGAATCCCGTGCTTAGCTCGTTTTTTATGATAACTTTTGTCATCGCTAATTATTTTATGTCAAATGCACCATTTTCTTTAATCTTTTAGTGATGACAATTGTCATTTAATTTAATTTGGTGTGACCGTTAGAAAAGAAAAAGTATTCAAAAGGACCACATTTAATTTAAAAAAAGAAAAGGCAAGGAAGAAGTGAGAAATAAAAATGAGAAAAAGATGGACTTAAAAAAGACAAGAAAGGAGCTTTTAAAAAATGAAAAAAAAAACTTTTAATAAAAACGTTGCCATTTTGGTAGAAAGAACTTTCTTTTTTTTCCCCCTATATATAATGACGATGAGAGTCATTGCCCTATGCAAGTTCAAGACAAGCAGAGATGAATGAGAGTTTTGCGTACAATCATTTTAGACATTGAATCTCCTGGCACGAGTATTGCTATCTTAATTCTTTCCCTTCTACCGGTAAGCATTAATTTTCCCTTAATCAACCTAGTAATTAGCTCTTTTTGTTTTTTCCTTTATATAAAATGAGAGATTTTAATAAGTACCAACTTAGTTGGGGTTTATGCTTTTTTGCACTCGACCCTCCAAGTTTACAAATTTGGTGGATTGGTCCTTAAACTAAAAAATCTTTGTAGTCAATTCTTTCAACTTCAAAATTTGTTGCAATCTTGGTTAAATTGATAATAGTAGTGTCCATAATTTAACAGTTTTTGTCATGTGACTTGCAAGTGACCTTCTGATAGGGGCATTTTATGCCTAGCGAAGGAGAATATGTTTAGACGCATTATATCATTCAATTGATAATAAATAGTGATCTTTAATTTTTAGCATCCGCGCCTCTTAAATTTCACGTGATAAATCATATATATGATTTGATATAAATATAGTTTTCGGTATACGATAAATCATTTCTAGTTCGAGCTTAAAACTTCCACATGTTTGTGCAGTCTTTTTTCTGTTATGACAGAATGAAGAAGTTAGCTGTGGCTACCCCAAATCCTTAACAAGGATTCCGTCGTAAAATTTTTGCCGGCGGGCGTCCCTTTTTCATCGAACTATGTTTGGTTGTGGCTCAAATTTATTTGTAAATTTGTAAAAATTTACAAATGAATTTGAGCCACAACTAAACATATCTGCTTATATATTTGAGTAATGAGAAAGGGCACCTGACGGTAAAAATCCATGAATTTTTCCATTTTTCTATTCGTCAAAATCCATGAATTTGGTTTTATATATATTTAGTGTGTGCCTGTGATGTTACTATTTATGTTTTCGTGTTTAGTGTATGCTTCTGAGGTCTCGCAAGCTAAATAATGCCAAGTTAATAAATAATGAAATATTACCATGCATGTTATAGTATGTTGGTTGTGTCTACAATCCTTGGCGTAAACATAAAAAGTCGAATTTATATTGTGAGTCATTTTTTCTTGTTTTTGTTTTTATCTATTTCCTTTAGATGATCTTGGATTATCCACTGACACAATATAAACATAAAAGTCCATTTTATCCACAGACCTTGTATCATGGGCACGTTTGACATAATTTCTACTTATACTTTTAGTCCATAAAAAAAAAAAAAAAAACAAAAGCTGTAGCTTTTCAATAAATGTTTGAAACTATATTTTTAAAACAAGCTTTAATGGGTTAAAGTTTTAATTTTTTTGACAATTACTAAATGCTATATTTAAACTTATAACATATTATTAACACTCTGATATAAGTTTCAAAGTTTGTTCTAAAAATGTTTTTTTTAAGAAGCCATCTTTTATCACTTTAACAGGAAGCACTTCTAGATAACAAAAGCATTTTTTACAAATTATCCAAATACTTCCACAAACAATTAGGCTCAAAAAGCCAAAACAGCTTTTAAAAAGCCCTCCCAAACATGCACCCAAATATCAAAACACCTTTAGTAAATTTTGCTCAAATCATGTCCTCGTCATCAGATGTTGAAGCAACTCTATTTAATTATTTTCCTTAACTATTAGTTTAATTAATTGTCATCGATAAAGCGTGTCCACAATAATCTTCAACTTTACACTCCAAGATCTTTCGTGTTATATTGATTCTTTAAATAGGCACAGGACGCAGAATTTTTTCTTGAATCCTCAAGAACATATAATTAGTGGGAAAATTAACTCCTTCCAACTGCAATTGCTCAAGAATAATTAGAACAAAATAGAGGTAGTAGGAGCAATTTCAGTTGGACTAGGACTGAGAAAATGAAAATCCTTTGTATTTGGAAGGCAAGTTATAATGTCAAGCAAATATTTGTGTTTGATCTTTCCAGTGGGTTTTAGTTTCTCTTTACTGGGATGAAGGGGATCAAAGGAAAATGTATTGGGTAAGTAAGCCTGATTTGCTTCAATCTGTGTTTAGAAAGTATGGTTTGGGATTCTGAAGATGCTGCAATTGGGTGGCATGACCAAACTCCAGAGCTGTACGGCTTTCTTTTCAAGTGTGCTTTTACATCAGCAATATTCGTCATTATATATATATATATATATATATATATATATAATGGAGGTGAAAAAAAAAAAACAAAAAGAAGAACAAAATAGTAAAATGAGTCCTATAAATACAACTATACCCATTGATAAGTAAATATTAGAGTAACTATTAGGTAAAAATGATTACGATATTATTCTAATAAGTAATAACTAATAACTAGTGACTAAAATCATATATGGGTCAAAAAATTATCTCTCTTTCTACCAATTTTGAATTGTCTATCTTTTCATTAACAAATTCAATTTCTTAACAAAATGAACGTTGGTAAAGCCATCCAAAATTACAATGCACCTTAATAAGTAATAATCAAGCAACAAGTGAGTGTCAATTGAGCCTATAGCTCAATTGATGTTTAATTAGTAGGTGTGTGAGTTCCTTTTTATTGATTGAGTCATGTATGAGAACCAAAAAAAAAAAAAAAAAAGTAACAAATGAGAAGACCCAAAAAATATTTTACAAATTTAAAATTTTAGAAAATGACATTCAAAATTGTGGCATGCATGTCCCAATTATTAATTTCTTGAAAAGCTGGCAGTTGAAAATCAAGAAAATAGAACATGCCATCTGTACTCTCTGTGTCTCTCTCTTGTATCTGTCCTCTAATTGTTTCCTACCCGTTGGGCCAAAAAAAAAAAAAAAAAAAGAGCGCGCACACACACACACCACAACAACACACGCTACCTTAAAATCTCCCTTGAAAAAAAAAAATAATAATTCAAGTATTCATTTCCCATTCTACACTTCAAAGCCAATTTTGTCTATCATTTTTGGATAATTAATCAATACTTGGTTATTTAAATAATGGTTCGTTTAGTACACGGGTTTGGAATAGTGTGATTTAGAACTTTATAGTTTGAACTGTGAGTTCTAAACCATGTATGGTTTAAATGATGGTTTTGAATTAGTGTTTGAAACATAAAAGTTTAAAACGAAAATAAAACATTACATCAAGTTTAAAACAAGAATTGATGTTTGAAAAACTATAGTTTATAAAAAAAAAAACTAAAATAAGAATGGTTTTTACAATAAAAAATAGTTTAAATTGTGTGAACTTGAGGAGGGAGGACAAAGTTTAAATTTTGAATGTTTTGGTTATTTTAAAACTACTTCCATGGTTTGAACTGGCCTTAATTATTACTCTACCAAATACCAATTTGAATCGACTTAATAATTTGAACTGTCTTAAATGAATTTGAACCTACATTTCAAATAGCCTATAAATTATTCTTATAAATGAATATTTCAAAAGTTTTAAAAACTATTTTTGCATGCTAGTAAAAGTTTGAAAGAATGCAACAGGATCAATTTTTTTTTTTTTTTAATAATCCTTTCAGTCTCATAATGGTATATAAAATAATAATATCATAATTCTTACTTCATTGAAAAAAAGGAAGAAAACCAAAACAAGGAAGAAAACTAGTCCCTTGTCTCTCCCTGCCGGCCCAGTTCTGCTTGCTGCCACTGTGCACGTGCCATCTAGAGGTGTTCGTCGCCGCCCAAGCATTCCACTACCAGAGAATCTTCGGCTCACTCGCCTTTGGTCATCGTGGAGGTGTAACACCCCAAAATAAATTAAGTAATATTAGTGTATAAAATAGTGAATTAGTGTGCCATGATGTATTTTTAAACTTAATCTGACTATTTTGTAATATTTCTAAATAAATATTATTTCTCATTATTTTAATCATTTTTAATTACTTTTGATTATTTTTATTCGTTATTTTAAATTTTAAAACAAAATAATTTGTCAAATACCAAACACGTCTCGTTTAAAACCTATGTGCTACACACGGTTTCCTTTTTGAAAACCACCCTCCCTTTGTTTTATTTAATCTCTCCTCTCCCTCTCTCTTTTACTCACTCTCGTTCTCTCTCTCTTAGCTCACTCTCTCTCTTGTCTCTCTCACTCACTGCCTCTCCCTTTCTCTCTTCTCTCTCTTTTAATTCAAAAACTTTTGAGTTCAAACTTCAATCCTCTGTTGAATTGAAAGCTTGGGAATAAGATTGAGCAACCATAAACTCGATTCAAAAATTAAATCAAGGTTAGTTTTCAAAATTTCAAACTTTTTCTAATTTTTTCTATTTTCTTTGCATGTTAAAATTCGAGCTTCTTTAAGCTTAGGAAACCTTGAATCTAAGTTAGTCGAACCCACAACGTCTAGAATCTAGGCTTGGTTTGATGAAAAATAGATTTAAATCAAGTTTTTCTATTTTCCTTCTATTTTTTCTATTTTTAGATTTTTTTGAATTTTTCTATGCAAATTTTGTTTAAACTAGTTTAAAGGTGTTCTATTATGTTTGTCTATCATGTATGAGTATTTTGTATGCCTAAAAATTGAGAAAACATGTTGAAAATAAGGATTTAAGCTCGAGGAGGTCGAGACTCAAATTCTAGAAAATTTCAGGATTTTTCAGTTTGGTAGGCCGAACTTGAAGTTTGGCTGGCCAGACTCATACATTCGGCAGGCTGAACTTGGAAACAGTTCGGCCTGATTGCTGGTAGGCCGAACTACACAATTTGGTAGGTCAAGCCAGGGAAACCAACAGGCAGACCGGACTTTGTAAAAATTTGTCCTTTTTCACCCGTTTTTCTTATTTTAAACCCACATTTAGATTTTAAAATTATAATACGATTTTATAAACACAAATGGCACACTAGGATGCCATGAGATAGCGTAGTAGTGTATGATATCCTAAGCTAGATATTAATAAACTTAATTTATATTTAAGGTTGTTCGTGGTTCTGTGGAGCTAACATATAATGGATCGGGACTACGGTGTTGGACATCGGCACGGATATTGAGAGAGGACTTCTACCCCCTTCCTTTGGCAGCCATGTTTTAAGACAAATTTTGGCCTTAAAATGATTTCTTTCAAAATATTTTCAATAAATGATTGAAAAGGATTTTTATCAGTTGTTTTCATAAACAGTAGAATGAGGTGATTTTCATAGTAAATAGCATAATGAATGTAAATGAATATATTGTAAACGAATATACTTGGTAAAATGGGATTTTAATAACTATAGAAATACATAATGGGCATGATGCCATACTAAGAGATCGGGTCGTAGAGACTACGACCTTAGAGGTAGGTCCCAAAACCCAGCTGGTCCATTACGGTGGTAATACTTATGATTTGTCCAAGAAAAGATAATAATGTCCTTTCTGGTTGAACAATAAGCGGTTTTTGGTAAGATTGATTTTATTGAATTTATTTATCCATTCATTTATTTAACTCTATCCTCTAAATATTTTCGTGAATGATGAATTTTATATTCAAAATTAAATGTGTTTTAGTAATCTAGTCCTACTCAGCCTTTCGCTCACTTTTTATGTGTTTTCAAACCCTTCCTCTCTAGGTGAAATCTAGTTTAGAATCGATAGAGAGTCCACCGACCGGACTCACGAGCAGTAGAAGACCCCGAGTGGGTTATTTGTATTAATTAATCAAGGCATGTATCACTTTAACTTTTTCTTCTATATTAGACTGTGGTTGTAATTTAATTATTGTCGATACATATGTGTGCACAAGTTATGAGCCCGGTGGGACCCAACGCGCATTTCTCTTTCTTTATTATTTTATTATGTCATTTCATTTTGTTTTATCTTACTTGTTTATTTATTATAAATGTTTGCTTAAAAATGTTTTAAACTATCACATTTTTCATTATTAATTAAACTCTTTAATTTGTGTTTTTAATTAAAAATTTGATTTAATTAACTTAATTAATCCACTACATCACCTCCCATACTCCGGGGCATGATAAGAAGGTAGTGGGAAGTCAATGATTTCTAAGCTCTTCCTCATGATTTCGTGCTGTCTCTGACACCTCTAGCTGACCTCACCCTCATGCTACCCGCGTCAAAAGGAGCAAGAACCACCCCCTTACTAGTCCGATCGTCGCCAAATTCTGTTAGGCCACGGTACCCTCCCTTTGGTAGATTTTACAAATTTTTCGACGAACTAGATGCCGTCTTGGGAAGCCACCACCAAAAACACACTCTCCACGCCAAGAGCTTCGTTTCAGCACCCACCTTGACCACCACCTTTGCCAGTCAACTCTTGTCAACACCAGTCCTCGCCAATCAACCCGTGACCTCGACCCCCCCCAAAAACCAACGGAGGTACATACTGGCCGATTTTCGATGCTCTGGACGTGTTCGCAACATCAAAACTGTGAGACAGAATTCCTAAAAGCAAAAACAACAAATAAAGTTTCAAAAATTTGGGTTCGACGGTGCCAATTTTTCCAACTGAAGAGTTTTTATGCCTCAACGGTCTTCTGGTGGAAATTTCGACTACCCAAACTTTTAAAAATCATTACAAGTATTTTTATGAAATTTTTGATATAATTTAGGTTGATTAGAATGGTTGAAATGAATAATTCGAATTCCTAAGTTGATTGTGAGGTTGATTATTGAATAAATTAATTGTGTTGGTTTAATTATTATCCTCATATAAATTCCCTAGTACATTTTGAAGTTATGGCATGCCATGACTTTTCTGTGAATTGTTCCCTATAGGTTTAAAAATTTTGGTTTGGTTGAAAAATAGCTGTTATGCTGTCGACATTTTGTTAGAACTAACCGAACTAATAAACTAATCTTTGAGAGCATGAGTGATTGGACCCTTTTTCCTTATGGTTGTGACTTATGCGGTGCTACTAGAGTAATTATTGCCATCTAAAAAATTCTTGGAGGATTGTTAAAATTTACATTACTCATGAGGTACTCATTTAGGACACAACGGACACGAGATGCTCGTTCTGAACACAATGGACATTTTTGTAGTTCTTCATTTCCTCGTTTCTTCACTAACAACAGAACTTGAATGTTAGACTTAATGATGAATTTTTAACTTTATACAGGATTAGATTGATGTTCTTTCATGTTTGTTTGTTTGTTAAAATTATCATATTCATTCTTGTTTGGAAAAAAAAAAAAACAAATAGCTGGTATTCCTATTGGGCTCTAGTTCACCCCTCTTTTCCCCGGGTGGTATACAATGCGAGCTAGATCGACATAGTAGTTAGAGCATCGAGGAGCTGGTGACAAAAACTTCTGGGTAATGCCTCTAGAGGGATCTTCGTTTCATAAACTTATGTATCTCTTGAAACTTTGATTATCTAAATTAGTATTGTATTGCCACTTAAAAACTTCATCTGTATTTAATGGATGTTATATGTTGCGTACTAAGTGGTTGTTGCATGATGGACTCTTGATGAACGTTTTACTTTATCATAATTATGTCTATTATATCTATGTTTGACGGTGAACGTATTACTGTGGATTTAGGAATTAAAATAGAGAAGTAAATAAAGATTAAAAAAATGAAATTAGAATCAACACCTTTCCCATTCCTCTCGTAGAAAAAGTTTGGTTGTGGCACAAAATTAGTGGCTAGCCCTAAGTTTTTACCTTTAGGAATCGCTTTCCCATTCTTCTCATAAAGGAAGTTTGGTTGTGGCTCAGAATCAGCCCCTTTCTAATTTCTCTCATAGAAAAAGTTTGGTTGTGGCTTAAAATCAGTAGCTATCCCGTTACCATTCCCCTCATAGAAAAAGTTTGGTTATGGCTCTATCATCGAGTTTCTCTTGTATAAAAAGTTTGGTTGTGGCACAAAATCAACGGCTACCCTTGAGATTTTACCTTTAGGAGCCCTTTCCCATTTTCCTCATAGAAAAAGTTTGCTTGTGGCTCAAAATCAACCCCTTTCTCATTCCTCTAGTAGAAAAAGTTTGGTTGTGGCTCTAACTCACTAGCTACTCTAGAGTTTTTACCTTTAGGAACCCCCTTCCTATTCCCCTCGTAGAAAAAGTTTGGTTGTGGCTCAAAATTGGTGGCTACTTTCATGTTTTCCTCATAGAAAAAGTTTGGTTGTAGCTTAAAATCAATGGCTACCCTCGAGGCATCTTTAGAAACCCTTTTCTCATTCTTGTTGTAAAAAAAGTTTGGTTGTGGCTCAGTATCATGTCCTTTAGGTACTCCATTGTCAATCCCCTCGTTGAAAAAATTTGGCTGTGGCTCACGAATTGCTTCCGGAGGTCTTCTAGATTCCGTTGTATGTGCAAAACACTGCACAAACAAGGAATACAATGGAGTTAGATATGGATAAACATGTTGCACAAGAAATGATTTATTATATATTAAATATAATGACTTATTTTGTCAAATCATATACATAGTCAGGTAATACTTCATCCATGTAATTTGAAGGTACAACAAAGGATGTGATGGGTTCAAAAGCTACTCATTTTTCTTTTTCTTTTTTTTTTTTTGAAATAATTGTAAGAGGGAGTACTATTGATATCAAACCAACTAGCACTTTGCATTTAAGTCGCAACCCAATTGCAACCAACTTATCGATTCATATTATATTAAAATGAAGAAAAATACAAAAAAGTTTGAAAAATAAGAGCAGAGGAAGAAGAAACAAAATCAGCAATCAGTATCTAGTGGGGAGAAAACGGAAACCACCTTTTAAAGGATTAAATCTTCTTTTGAAAAATACTGCAAGTTAACCTCATTAAAATTTACCCAAAAGGCCCATTACTTAAAAAAAAAAAAAAAAGAAACTCAAAAACCAGTCGAAGTCGTCACAAAAAATTTCGTCGTTATAAAATTTATCCCAGTGTTTAGAATTATTGGATAAATTTGGCGACAACTTTGTGGTTTTTTACGATTTAAAAAGAGAGAATGTGATAGAGTAAATATTTTTGTTTCTTTTTGAAAATAGAAAAAAAAAGATTAACCTTATCTCTTATTATTTCTTACTTCACGTATGGGCCTCACTGATTAGTATCTTTCCATTTGATGACTGTTTACATCAATCGACTAGATTCTTGAACTCCAGACAAGAAAACATTTGGGCCATTCATGATCACGATTCTTCTTTTTCTTCTGCCTAAAACAATAGCAATTCAGTATATTCCTTAAGAGTTTCCGGGATACAAACGTTGAAAAACAACGTAAATTCAAGAGGTATATATAAGCACTAAAAATATTGCTATTAAGTTACCATCGAATTAACACTATATAATACAGCGGAAAACAGATCGTTGCATGTGTTGTAGAAGACAAAGCTTAAACTTATAAATCACCCAAAAGGAAGAAGCTAACTAGACTGAATAGGAGAAAGTGCTTTACCCAACAGAAGTGGAAGGAAAACAAAGAGAACAACAGCACTTGGAGACTTCATGTCTACCGTGATTGTGAAAACGATGTTATTTTTGTTTCTAAATTTTGTATTTGCGCTGACTGTGAAAGCTCTCACGCTACTTATTTACAGAAGATATCAGCATCTCTTGTATAAGTTGCATAATATACAAAATAATTTTTAAAGAACGACCGAATCTGTGCGAATCAAGTTATTATTATTTTAATACGTACAATAATTTGGCTTCAAAAATATTATATCCTGTAACTTATATGTTATTTCTTGAAGCACCACAACTTACATGTTATTTCTTGAAGCACCACAGTAGAGTATAAAAAGCCAGTAAGTGAATGCCTGTATTAGTTATAGTAAGTTTTATAACATTATTCCTAGCAAAAAAAAAATTATATAATTATATGGCACACTTCTATAATAAGTTATAAGTAGATTAATAGGGTTTCTTATAAGTTGTTTTTGGCTTTTTTTGGTCTAAAAGTTTTTTATAGAAATGTTTGAATGGTCTCAAGTATTTTAGCTCTATATAAGTACAAAGCGAAAAAAATTTGACTTATCAATTATGAAATAAACTTTGAAATACGTACCAAAGGTTTTATAATACGTTATAAACTCCATTATAACATTTTTATATAATAAAATTTCGTCTCGTTTCTGCTTTTTTAAAAATAAGGTAATTTTTATAACTGTCAATTTTTGAAATTTATTTTTTATAAATATCACATATATTTTAAATGTCATACAACTTAAATATATAATGTAAATGATAGTATGATACAACTTTTTAAATATTACATAAATAAATATTTTTTTAAAAAATATGACATAACATGTAATTTTCTTTTGAATATATAGTTTCAAACATTGATGGAAAAGTTAATGTTCTTTTTATCCTCTGTTACTGATTCTAAAAACACCAGGTTAATATAAGCTAACACCAGGAGGTTAACCTGCGTGCTTCATTGTTTTTTTTTTTTTGGTTTCATTACCTGCTTCACGTGTCTTTGTTTTCTTGTCGCCTTCATTTTTCTTTTGGTCCTTAAAGTGCATAACAATTTCTTGCTTCGTTTTTAATTTCTTTTTTGTGTGGTTTCAGCAATGGAGAAGTTTACAAGAAAACCCATCAGTCCAATCATTGTACACCCAAAATCAGCTGAAAAATCAGGACACCAACTAGAAATCGACTAGTATTACTCTAGCAAAAATTCACCTCTCAACAAAAAGGCCCTAAAACACACCAACAATTCTCACAATAAATTTTACAACAATTCCCTCGGGTATTTTTTTTTTTTCCTTTTTTTGCTTTTTCTGTGACAAATCACAAGCCACTCACGTGCTCGTTTCTGTCGCCTAAAGTCGAAATATTGATCGATAGGTCAATGTTACGAATATAAGCTTAATAGGCAAAATGTTACAAGAATCATAATCATAGTTCCGAGACAATTTTTATAACTAATCCAAATATGTATCTTGTATCTATATGTTTTGTGTGACATTTTTGTCTTTCTTTTGTCTTTTTATTGTTGTACATTTCCCCTTAAAAAAACTCAAATATTCTTTTTATATCCTTGGAAATTTTCTCTTATTTTTCCACACTATCAAACTTGGAAGGAATAAAAATACGTATAACTAAGGTCATCTCCAATACAAATGTCAATACTAATGTTAAATTTGCCATCAAAAAGTGTAAATATCGTATTTGATGTGCTATTTTATTTTGTACTCTAATGCTTAATGATATTTAAAATGCTATATCTGCTTTTGTCATAATTGCTAAAACTTGAAACTTGTAAAAGTAAACTTTTAATATTAAAATAATTAAAAAATAATAACGTTGTAATTGTTAAAACAAAAAAGTTAATTTATCAATCAATAGAAATCAAACGCCCAATTGCTATATGCTAAACCTGATGGCAAATTTGTCATAAAGTTTAGCATATAGTAAATTTAGCAATATTAAAAATGGCATTGCATTGGAGAGTGTTTCTTTACACTCAGATGCTAAATTTGTCATTGATACATCAATTTAATATTGCATTGAGATGCTCTAATATTGCCAAACCTCACATGGGACTAAAATTAATTACAAATTTAATGCTTAAAAAATACAATAAAAAAGTGTAAATTCTTTTATAGTCTTCACATGCAGGAAAAAAAATAGGTCCTTAAGAATATATCCTCATGTTTTTGAAAAGTGTAAATTTGAGTTTTGACTTACGCGAGAAAAGAAAAAAAAAGTTTAGGAGGCTAAAAATACCAGTTTTTGAAGTTTAGAAAGCAAGATGACATAGTTATTAAAATTCGATAGACAAAAATAAAATTTTATAGATGAAATATTACAAAATTGGTATTTTTTTCTAACGTTTTAAAGTTTGAACTATGTGCATGTTAGGTTTCAAAATTTAAGGGTAAGGTGACAAACTGATCAAAGTTCGGGGGCAAAAATAATTTTTCTTTTTGAAGAGGAGTTCACTTTTCAAGTATAACTGTCTAAAAAACTATTAATAAAAACTAAATATATGACACATGGAATCTTGTAACAGTTAAGCTCAAGTGTGCTATATACGAGGCATATCTGCTGCGTGAACTTCAATTTCCAAGGCACTACTATAATAACGTGCACATAATACTGCATAGATTACTATATGAGGCATGGGATCCCATAAAAGATAAGGTCCCATAATAGTACATTCAAGATAGATGTACTATCAACATTATATAACTTACTTCGTGCAATGATACTGTCATTTTTCCCAAAAAAAAGAAGAAGAAGAAGAAGAAAGAAAGAAAGAAAGAAACAGGCGTTCAATTATTGGCTTTTATTTTCGAGAACACATACAGTAGGAATTGTTTTTTTATTTCTAATAGTTAACAATTATTGATTTAATTATTAAATTAACTTTTTAACTACTACAATTCGATAGACAAAAATAAAACTTTATGAATAGAATATCACAAAATAAGTATTTTCTTTATGTTTAAAAGTTTAAAGAGGTGTATGCCAGTTTTTAAAATTCGAGACATAAGATGACAAGCTAACCAAATTCACGGCAAAAATAAAATTTATTTTTTTTTTTTTTTTTGAAAAGGTGAACTTCAATTTTTGAGTCTAACTGTCTAACAAACTAATAAATAAATGCGTGCTATATAATTCTATAAATATGACACATGGAATCTTGTAACAGTTAAGCTCAAGTGTGCTATATGATAAATGTGTGCTATATACAAGGCATATCTGCCGCGTGAACTTCAATTTCCAAGACACTACTATAATCACGTGCATATAATACTATATAGCTTACCTTATGAGGTATGGGATCCCATAAAAGATAAGGTCCCATAATAGCACATTCAAGATAGGCTTTGTATCTAATATTATATGACTTGTGGCACGAGATCCCATAAAAGATAAGGTCCCATAATAATACATTCAAGATAGGCTTTGAATGTACTATCTAATATTATATGACTGGTGGCAGGAGGTTCTATAAAAGATAAGGTCTCATAATAGTACATTCAAGATAGGCTTTGAATGTACTAGCAATATTATATAACTTACTTTGTGGCATGAGATCCCATAAAAGAAATTAGACATATCTTGCTTTGGAGACTTGAGAAGTCGACAAAGTGGAAAAACTAAAAATTTAATTTGGGTTAAAATAATTACATGTGATTAGGAAACTTGAAGTTGGAGTCTAAAGTTTGCTTGTGTTGGGACAGGTGCTTTTAGATTAAACGACATCGTAATCCTATTATAAAGTAATGAAAAATAAAGTTCACGCATTTTATCAATAATTCATGTATCATGTATTCATGTTATTTTTGTGAGGTTAGGTTTATAAGGCACATAAATTAGTTATAGATATAATTTCAAGACACATATTGTAAAACATTGATTCACAACCCGTAAATAAAGTCGTGCACTTTGTTTCTGATAAAGGCTATATTGTTATGTATTACTATTATAAATGGAGTGAATTTATTTGAATCGTAGTAATGATGATTTTTAAATGGCATTAAAAATTCAAGTCGTCTTTACAAAAAAATAAAAAATAAAATTCATCTTACTGATAAAATTGTTTTTGCTTAATTATGTGCATCAAAATCATTATGTTTATTTTCTTATTTTAAAATTTTAAAATTTGGTCCTTAGTAACACTTACTAAGGGAGTGACTAAAAGTGAAACATAATAATAGATTAGGAACAAAAATGAGAAATCTTAAAAGATTTTGGTTAAATATTCAACACCTATTTGATGGAGGATCGAACTGAAACAAAATAACATATTAGAAACCAAGTGAGACGTTTTAAAAGTTAGAGACTAAAAATGGAACTGTCAGTTCACCTTATGAACCGATTGTGAAATTGACCAACATATAAAATAATGAAAAGAAAAACATGCCGTTGAACCAATTAAGTTGACATAATTGCATAGTGATATATTTGCCCCATTATTATCTCTACGACTTTATTTATCTATTTGTTTTAAACAGTGCAAGACTTTATAGTTTTTACTTTTATTGAGAGGAAATGAAACCACCAAAATTCGAATCTTGATGAACACATGCATGGAAGGACTCACATACCCAAGTAGCTGAGCTAGTATCAAGTGACACTACAGAGGACTTATTTATTTTTTTATACAATGTGGGACTTATAGCTCCCACTTTACATTAAGAAATAAAACCTCTAGAATTGGAACTTTGATAGACACACACTGACAAGCATTAAGTGGCACTACAGCCTAATTTACTTTTTTATGAGCTTAGTACAATATAGGAAAATATTAGTACACAAAATATGTGTATAACTAGATGGCAGCCTTAGGCATGTGAGCCCATAAAATATTAGCATAAGGTGGGAAGATATGGCACACAGGATTTCCTTGCTCAGTCCCAAGCATGCGGAAGGACACATGATTGGGGTCCCAATGCGACGTGTCCATGTGACAAGCCACAACAGCGTCAAGCGTGTCTCCATTTTCACCGCCGAATAAAACCTTGTACGCCTTGAAGGCTTCTGGCCCATCTCGGGTGTGGCAATTGAACACGGCATAGGGGTAAGGCATGGAGTGGCATCCTATCATCTTTGAAGCTAAAACCTCCTTAGGCATTTCCAAAATGGTGTAGTTTTGGAAAATACTAATACCTTCTCTATAACTAGTACTATGAGCTTTAGACATTAGGGGAGTTGGGGAATCTTCATGATTGGAAAAATCAATTTCAAAGATTTGGCCTAAATGTTGAAGCAAAGATTCCCAAGAAGTAGCACAAAACTTGGTCTCTCTTTTAGTAGGCGGACTCTCACGTAATCTGAGTGTACGTTCCATGGCTTGGGCTTGTTTAGAGACTTGAGCGATAGAGAAGAACTTGAGCAGATTTGGGAGTTGTTTTGAAGGAAAAGGAATAGAATCAGCTTCATCTCTAGGCAAAAAGTGGAAAGGCGAAAACTTCTTTGAAAAATACAAGGGTATTCTATTGCCTACTTTCAAGTCTTCCCAGTTGAAGAAAATTGAGTCGACGTGGGATGATTTTTACAGCTAATAACTAATAATCAATTAGTTTGTTAGTTAGTTACTTAGAATAGTTGGTAGTTAGCTGACGTGTAATAGTTTGTTAGTCAGTTTGTTAGTTAGTCTATTAGTTTACTACTCAAAACCAATACGGTTACCACATGTAATTTAATTTTGATTCATTTTCATTTAATACTGTACTCGGGTATATAAAGCCAATTATCAATTACGAATGTAAGAAGGAAGTCATTTCCTCAATTTTTCTTCTTCCTCGATTTTCTTCTTCTTCCTCATTTCATCTTCACCTCTGCACTCAGTCCAGAATCAAGAAACAAAATCTTGATATGGCATTAGAGCTGATTCGCTGCCAAATCTTGATTGTGGATTACTTGATCTTGTCGTTCAAGAATTGATTCTTGAATTGTTATCTTCTTCGGAACTCAACATTCATCTGCGATCATGGAGTCTTCAAGATCTAAAAGTCTTGTCATTGAAAATGTGGCAAATCTGCCATTGATGAGCCCTCTAGTCCCTACTTCCTTCACCACTCTGATGGTCCTGGTCTCGCACTGGTCTCACAACAACTAACCGAAGAGAATTATGCCTCCTGGAGTCGTGTCATGGTAATTGCTCTCTCAGTAAAAAACAAAATAGGTTTAATTGATGGATCAATCAAGAAGCCTGGAGGTAATGATCCTGACTTGCTTAATTCCTGGATTCAAAACAACTATGTTGTGATTTCATGGATCCTTAATTCTATATCAAAGGAAATTTGTGCAAGTATTATTTTTTCTGACTCTACGACTGAATCTAGACGATCTTAAAGATCGATTCCAGCAGAGTAATGGCCCAAGGATATTTCAACTATGGAGAGAGATTGCTAACCATTAACATGATCATAACTCTGTTAGTGTGTACTTTACTAAGTTGAAAACCTTATGGGAAGAACTCAGTAACTTTAGGCCTGCCTGTACATGTGGTCGATGTAGTTGTGGTGGAGTGGAAGAGCTCAATTCTTATTTTCAAATGGAGTATATAATGGCTTTCTTGATGGGATTGAATGATTCCTTTGCTCAAGCAAGGGGACAATTGCTCTTAATGGATCCCTTTCCTCCCATAAATAAGTTCTTTTCACTGATTCCAAGAGGAAAGGCAAAGAAGCATTGGAATTCAGATCAATGGTGATTCTTCTAATAATCTGGCCTTTACAGTCAAAAATGACAACTCCAAAAGACGTGGAGGAGTTCAAAACAATTATAGCTTGTCCAATGGAGGGTACAAAGGACGGAAGAAAGATCGTCTATTCTGCACACATTGCAACTTTCATGGTCATACCATTGACAAGTGAAATAAGATACATGGGTATCCACCTGGTCTTCAACCAAAACAAAAGGCCTCTCAATCAATCAACACTCATGCTACAGTTGTTAGTCAAGTTACCATCCAGCCTGATACAAACAAGCAACACAATGTTGTTAGGGATTTCTTACAGAATCTCAACCATGATCAATGCCAGCAGCTAATGACTATGTTCTCCACCCATTTAGTAGAGCTAACAAAAAATATGGGACATCATGACACAGCAACAACCACATATACTACTGGTACTTGTTTATTAGTGTCATTAAGCTCTATATTTTCTTCTCAAGAAATCTAGATAGTTGACTCAGGAGCTTCTAGGCATATTTTTTCAAATTCAAAGGCTTTTGTCTCTATGAATCTTGTAAAGAATTCCATGATCACCCTGCCCAATCACACCAACATTCCTGTTCATTTATGTGGTGATGTTGAATTAAGTCCTTTCCTTATTCTCAAGGATGTTTTGTATGTTCCTGAATTCAAAGTCAACCTTATCTCTGTGACTGCTTTAACAACACATTCTCATCTTACCATTAGCTTTTTTCCTAATCATTGTATGATTCAGTAAATCAAGTCGAAGAGGATGATTGGCAAGGGTGATAAGAGGGAAAACCTGTACATTCTTGATGCAAGCTCATTGAGGAATCATATCCTACTTTTACTGTGAACTCTCACATCTGGCAGCAAAGGCTTGGCTATTTATCATCTAGATGACTAGAGGCACTGAAGGATCAGTTACAATGCAAGACTGACTTCCCAGGACCGTGTTACATATGTCCTTTAGCTAAGCAAAGAAAACTTTCTTTTGTTTCTCATACTCATCTATGTCAAATGCCATTTGAATTGATTCATGCAGACATTTGGGGACCATATCATGTAACTGCATATTCAAGACATCGATATTTTTTAACACTAGTAGATGATTGTACACGATTTACCTGGGTCTTTCTACTTAGACAAAAGGTTGATGTAGCTGTCATAATTCCCAATTTCTTCAATATGGTTGAAACTCAGTTTAATTGTAAAATTAAGTGTTTCAAATCTAATAATGCTAAGGAGTTAGTTTTAAATCAATTTTTCAAGGAAAGAGGTGTTGCACATCAGTTCTCTTGTGTGGAGACACCACAACAAAATTCTGTAGTTGAAAGAAAATATCAACATTTGCTAAATGTTGCTAGAGCCTTATACTTTCAATCTAGAATCCCTATTCAATATTGGACTGAGTGTATCCTCACAACGACATTCTTAATTAACCGTACTCCTTCTCCTCTTCTTCACCATAAGACACCTTATGAATTGTTATATAAAACCACAATGGACTACTCTTATCTCAAAGTCTTTAGCTATTTGGTTTTTGCTTCAACACTTTTAGCTGATTGTGTGAAATTTGACCCTTGAGCTAGACCATGTATCTTACTTGGATATCCTCCTGGTGTGAAAGGTTATAAATTACTTGATATTTAGACCAAAGAAGTCTTCATTTCTCGTGATGTTGTGTTTCATGAAGAAGCCTTTTCCTTTCATTCAGTAATGAATTAGGATTCTCTAACTGATCCTTTTCCTGATCTGGTTATCCCAATTCCAGATTTGGATATCTCACCTCACCCTATTCCAAACTCTTCCTCAACAATCTCTCATTAAGACCAAGCAGTGACCATGGGGCTTAGACATTCTTTTAGACCTCGTAAGATGCCATCCTACTTGCAAGACTTTCATTGCAATCTTTTAATGTCTTCCACTCCACTAGAATCAAGCTCAGCAAATCCTTACCCCTTAATGAATTATCTGTCATACCAATTACTTTCGCCGTCATACAGGGACTTTATTTTACATGTATCTTCCCACTACGAGCCACAATTCTATCATCAGGTTGTTACGTTTCCTGAATGGAGAAAGGCTATGCAAAATGAATTAGCTGCTATGGAAAGTAACAATACCTGGATAGTCATGCCTTTACCCCTAGGTAAACATTCTATTGGTTGCAAGTGGGTTTATAAACTAAAACTTAAGCCTGATGGTTCAATTGATCGACACAAGGCTTGATTAGTTGCCAAGGGCTACACTCAACAAGAAGGGATTGATTTCTTTGACACCTTCTCACCTGTTGCCAAATTAGTTACAGTTACTTTTATTGGCCCTTGCTGCTACTCATTCTTGGCATTTGATTCAAATGGATGTTAATAATGCTTTCCTAAATGGTGATCTCTTTGAAGAAGTTTACATGGATCTTCCTTTGGGCTTTGTTCTTAAGGGGGAGAGTCCTAGTTCCAACAAGAAGCTTGTTTGCAAACTGCACAAATCTATATATGGTATTAAACAGGCATCAAGACAATGGTATGCAAAATTCTTTGCCTCTATGATATAATTTGGTTTTTCTCAATCCAAGTCAGACTACTCTTTGTTTACAAAAGGCACAAGCACCTCCTTTGTTGCCTTATTGGTTTATGTAGATGATATTATAATCACTGGATCTTCTTTAGAGGTCATAAACTCTATTAAAACCCTTCTAGCTAGTCACTTCAAACTTAAGGACCTAGGAAATTTGAAATACTTCCTTGGTCTTGAACTTGCTCAATCAGCTAAGGGTATAATCCTTTATCAAAGGCACTACACGTTGCAACTTTTAGAGGATACTGATTTCTTAGCTTCCAAGCCAACATCAATCCCAATGGATCCCAACCTGAAACTTAATGCAACTGATGGCAAATTGTTAATTGATGCTTCCCAGTATAGACGCCTTATAGGTCGCCTTTGATACTTAACCTTGTCATGTCCTGATATTACATATGCGGTACATAAACTTAGCCAATATTTGTCTCAACCTCAGGATCAACATCTTAAGGTTGTTCATCATTTACTCCGTTATCTCAAGACACGTCCTGGTTAAGGACTTTTCTTCTCATCCTCTTCTCCCATTCAACTCAAGGCCTTTTCGGATGCTGATTAGGGATCTTGTATAGACAACAGAAAATCCACTACTGGCTTTTGCATATTTCTTGGGGATTCTCTCATCTCATGGAAATCCAAGAAGCGCAATCCACAATATCACGTTCATCTGCGGAGGCTGAGTATCGAGCCTTAGCCACAACAACGAGTGAGATCGCTTGGCTGCAACAATTATTAAAGGATTTTTCATTCTTTCCATATTCACCAGCTCTTATTTTTTGTGACAATCAGGCAGCCATACATATTGCATCTAATCCCACATTCCATGAGGGTACGAAACATATTGAAATTGATTGTCATTTTATCCGAGACAAAATTTCCACTGGTCGTATCAAACTCTTCCAATTCATTCCAATCATCAACTTGCAGATGTTTTTACCAAACCTTTGCCTGCTTCAAGTTTATTTCCTTTACTTTTCAAGATGGCTGTAAAGGACATTTATAGTCCATCTTGAGGGGGAGTTTTACAGCTAATAACTAATAATCAATTAGTTTGTTAGTTAGTTACTTAGAATAGTTGGTAGTTAGCTGACGTGTAATAGTTTGTTAGTCAATTTGTTAGTTTACTACTCAAAACCAATACGGTTACCACATGTAATTTAATTTTGATTCATTTTCATTCAATACTGTGCTCGGGTATATAAACCCAATTATCAATTACGAATGTAAGAAGGAAGTCATTTCCTCAATTTTTCTTCTTCTTCTCTCATTTTCATCTTCACCTCTGCACTCAGTCCAGAATCAAGAAACAAAATCTTGATAATGATGGATCATGATCATCATGAACCTGGTGAACATGCATACGATCTGCGCTTGTCATTGCTGAAGTAGTACCATGAGAAATCTGCAAACATAACAGTGTGTTGTATAAATCTGGATATATATATATATATATATATACGCATGCATATACTTGAAGAAGAAAATTGAAATTTTAGATGACGACATGTACAATGCTCGGTACCGTCTTCCTTTTTTAGTCTTTCGTCTTACAATTACTGAACCGCAAGATCATATATATTGGAAGACCCAGTAAAATAAACTTGTTAGTTGAATTGTGATAAGGAGTTAAGAGACCCTGAGAGAGAAGATAGTTTTGGCAATTTTACCAGGACGATTAGTAGCAGATGCAGTAGGAGACGACTCCGATGCGAAACAGCAAACCCCATTTTTCTCTTTCTTCGAGTCAGAACTCCTTCCTTTAAGTCTGTTGTACCACGTTCTGGATTAAAATATAATAACGCGAAGAGATGTGATTAAGATGAGAAACGTCTCTCTCCCTTTAAAAAAAAAAAAAAAAAGATTTCCAATATATTACTTGGCACAAGCAGAAGACTTTATTTTTTTTTGGAATTATTCTTATCAATGTCCCTCAACTTTAGAGTCTTTCTCATTTTGTCTCTTAAATTTTAAAAACTCACTTTTTCTTAAACTTTGTTTTAGTCTCACTTTTTAACTCTTATGTTAAAATTTTCCTTAAAACCTAGCAGGTAAAATTAGGTCATTTGGTCTTTTTCCATTCGTTTTCAATAAAAGTGGTTAAGTAGGAGTAATTCAAATTCAACAAGAAAAGTGAAAATTTTTGCGATATGAAAGAGTAGTTTGGTAAGTCTTCTTTTGCTTTCATATAACTGTATCGAGATAAGCTAATTTTGTATATAATGGTTCACTAAATTATGTGATATTGTGTCATTTATGTTAAAACTATAATTTAAGAAGTTTTTGTCATATTTCATAGAATGGGAGATTAAATAATGTTACTTTTTAAAGTTCATAGGACATAATATCATAAGGTTATGATTAAGAGAAAATTTTTGTAATGAATTCTATTTAAAAAAATCCATAATAAAACTAAAGCCACAACGGGGAGGAGTGCACCAAAGGACGGACGTTAGAAGAAGTCTAAAAAAGAAAGTGAATCAGCTATAGCATAGAAAGGCATAGTATTGATCCGTCTCGTGAACTTCAATTTGTAAGAAACTACTATAATAAAAGTGTGCTATATAATACTATATAACTAAGGCAGAGCCAAAAAAGTTAATCATGAGCGTGTATTAATATAACTCCCTATGAGGCATCGGATGCTGCAAAAGATAAGCTCATTATGTTAAAAAAAAATAATCAATTATTGGTTCTTTTTTCGGATTATGGTCCTTCAAGAAATAATAATTACGTGCTAACTTTAGGATATAATATGTTTAAAGCCAAATTATTGTATGCACTGAAATACTGATAATGTGATTCCCATAGCTAAAATACTAATAACTCGATTCCCATAGGTTCAATTCTATTAAGAATTATTTATATTGATACTTTGTGACAAGTATCAACTTTTGTTTTTGGTTTTTTTTTTCGCAATCAGGTAAGATATTTTTCTTGCTACTATTTGACGCAGTGTAAGCGTATAGAAAAAAAGGAAAAAAGAATAAATTTTAAAATCCATTAATTCAATTAGAATGTTAGATGATCCGTTGACTTTCTACGAATTAATGCCGGAAGATTTTATTGATTCAATCAAAATACCGTAAGATAGAACTTTTATTTTATAAACTTGTTGATTCTTTCAAATTTCAAGAAGTGTAGGCATCAATCACTCAATACCAGCACTCAATTCACTAAATTGAATAGAACATTACAAAACCTTTTTACGGAACAAAATAAAATTACAAATATAAAACACAAACTATTATCATAATTGGTGAAGTATTTCTACACTTTGAAACTCTTTTAGAGACTAAAGAGTTCTTCTCCCTCAATCATTAGTTATGGTATCGCATTTTAATCAAAATCATCCCGGTTGGTCTAAGAACGAGAGAAAACTATCTCCACCTCTTTTTTTTTTTTTTAATTTTATATATCTGAAATTTGACGAAGATAATGATACACTACTTATCACTTCAAAACGTAAAAGTTTATTAAATAGTTGTGTGAGTTAAAACAATTTGACATTTCAACTGTTTGTGACTTAAAACATACTATCACACAATCATGGTTCCCTACCACCATTAGGTCTAAAAACTGCATCATTAATTTTAGAACCGGACCAACGTTTCAATAAATTTTTAGGGATTAGGTTTAGAGACCAAATCATCACAATTTTCACAATTTAGGTATTAATAGTGCCGAAAACATGTCATGTTTTTTTTTTTATGAATTTTTTTACCTAACGCTAAACTAATACAATAAAATACATCTCATCACACACAGAGCCAATAAGCCCAGTAGGGCATAAACCCCACTAAAATTTTTATTTTTAAAAATCTTATTATGTATATATAGTATACATCTAACGTATTATATTAATAGACATATAAACCCCATTGATATTTTTAAAATTAATCTAGTGTTCTTATTAAATTTTGTTTTAAACTACTGACAAAAGTTTGTCATTCTGTCACTCACTGCATATCATTACCACCATGTCACAACTTATCGTATCAAAACCATTTCAAAATTTAAAAGACATGCTTGGATGCATTATGGGCATTTAATTTCATTTCCAATTACGAGATGTTCAAGAAATGGAAAATGCTATGATAAAAACTTCCAAAAGTTCTTATCATTAAGACTCATTTATTCAACCATTAGATGACAAATCAAGAGTCAAAAATCATTCTCCCATAAAAAGAACAGGTACAACCATATATGTATGATTATAACTTTTTTTAACTAAAACAATTATAAAAATAACTAAAAAAGAACAATTTCCGAAAATTAAACAAAAAGAAAAAAGACTTTAGGGGCTCGGCATTGGGAGCGGAGGAGGCGAAGGGAGAATGGGTGGGGGCGCGAGCAGCTTCGCGAGGTTTGTGGCGGATTCCGTCATGGGTCACGAAGGCGGCAACAGAGATGGAATCATGACCGCGGTGTCCTCTCTGCATGGGTGACGATGACAAATCTCACCCCCACACTGACG